>CANJKZ010000275.1:0-68149 GCA_947471745.1 Closterium sp. Naga37s-1 | reverse complement strand
ATATAGATCACAGTACAAGCAAAGTCAAGAAGTGAGCAAGTGAGGCCGAGTAAGGCACAAGACCTAGCATAGTACAAAAGCACTGATGATCACAAGGCTGAAGTGCCTTGGTGAAGATATCAGCGGTTTGGGCCCGAGAGGCCACGTAGGCAAGGCGCAGCTGACCACGCTGCAGCAGCTCACGAGCAAGGAAGTAGCGACGAGCAATATGCTTCGTTCTGTGGCTCCAGTATGTGCTCCCGACACAAGGCCAGCATGGCCTTGTTGTCTACGTAGAGAACTGGAGGAGAACGAGGCGGCTCTCCCAGGTCAGTCAGCAGGTAGGTGAGGCCAGCGTAACTCCTGTGCAGCCATGGCACCTGCGTAGATCTCAGCCTCCACAGCTGGAGCTGAGGAACAGAAGACGAGCGGTAGACCGCCACGAAACAGAGCCGGAACCAAGGCTGAAGGTGTAACCCTGTGCTGACCGCTACGTAGCCAAGTCGTCAACCAACAAGACGTGTCTGCGTGACAAGTGAGGACCACTGAACTCCGCCCTCCAAGCACGAGCCCCATGCCCGACGTACTGCACAAGTAGCGCAAAACCCTCTTCGCTGGCAGCCAGTGCTCTGGTCGGTGTCTCCAGGAGCGACATAGCATGCAAGATGCTAAGAGGGTATGCCAGGTTCAGGTCAAGTGCAGGTGATCAGGTACATGAGGCAGCCAACAAGCTCTGGGTACGGGCACTCGGCTCTACGGACTCATCCGAAGGCAGAGCTGAGAGCGAGTGGCGAGTAGACAGAGGAGTGGTCTGAGCGAGGAGACGTGAAGTCGAAGCGCTGAAGGCCTCTGCACCATGTGTGACTGAGTCAGGGTAATGGTGCGCGGTGCTCTGTGCCCGGGTGATCTGCAGGCCAAGATAGCTGCGCAGTTCACCCAGGTCTGTGCACGTGTGTCTCTTCTGCAGCTCGAACTTCACGTGGGCGAGTCCAGCAGTGTCAGCAGTAGCAAAGACCAAGTCGTTGACGTACACGAGGATGTAGAACGGCGGCAAAGAGGTGTCGGTGCGTAGAAACAGCGACGGGTCGGCAGCAAACCCAAGAGCCGCAAGTGTAGTCCTCAGTGTGCCGTGCCACTCACGGGGCGCCTGGCAGAGACCGTAGACTGGCCGCCGGAGGCTCCACTGGGTACCAGGAGGAAACGACCCAGTGAAGCCAGTGGGCGGCGCAGCCAGATCTCCTCGTGCAGGCTGCCCTGTAGGAACGCAGTGCTGAAGTCAAGAGAGCGAAGCTCGTAGTCGCGCTGAGCGGCTATGTGCAGCAGCACCCGAAGAGTGGTCATCTTCGGGGTGGGAGAGAAGGTCTGAAAGTAGTCAACTCCCTGCTGCTGACTGAAGCGTCGAGCCACGTAATGCGCCTTGAAGACAAGCGGAGAACCCGGCGGCCCGCTTCACCCTGAAAATCCACATGTGGCCACGAGAGTAGAATCGCTACCGTGGTGCCTGCCCAAACTCTGCTCAACCAGCTTACTTGGCTTACAGGCTGAGAAAAGGCATAACTACTCGCTTGCAATTTTTCTACCCCCTTGGCTAGGAGGTGACAAGCCGTCACGCTCGAAGGGCTGCAAGTGATGTTAAGTGTTGCCGAGTACAAGCTTGTAATACCAGTTTAAACGCGTCCGCCATAACGTTATAGCTGTTAACACATTCGGGATCAATCCATCTATGCTATAGTTCCCTATATATAACTTGTCTTCATAGAGTCTATGGTTATAACCGTGGTGTCTTTATCTCAATTCTGAAAAAGGACAAATTCAGAATTCAAATAATTGAACATTGCCAAGAAGCCACTCAACGAGATTCGTTTGATAACGCAGTTAGGAGATAATACATTGATCGAGTGGTTCCACATGTGAGGTGGTATCGGGAGCGAGGTAAACAATACGAACATTTGATAACTCGACAATGTTGAAGCCATGAAATCACGATTGCGGCCTCCTCTACTTTTACGGCGTTTGTGGCGTGGAAGTCCATTCCGAAGGAGGTGGGACGCATGTAATGACCAACGAGAATCGGACGCACTGTGTCGGTACTATTGGCATTGCGAGTGTGACTCTTCCCTTGTGTTGCTTCCTGTCGACAATCAATTCGTTGACGCACGGAAAAAATGCGGTCTCATCCATATTTTCAACATTCGGCACCTCATAACCGAACTCCAAATATAGTTGAGGAAGAAACCCAAGTGCATGTGCTATCGACTCCTTGCAAGCATCTTCTGCCTCCCCTTTCTTAAAGTAGAAGCCGAGTCCTATCTGGCAAACTATTAGGGCGCGTAACCATTTCGCACCCCACGGTTTGAACTGCGGACCGTCCGTGCTGGCGAAATGTAAACCAGCTTCGCATGATGTCGTAAAGACATTCGTTTACGGGTCGGCGACCGTCGCCAACAAAACGGAGTGTCGTGACACTTTTTCACATTTTTCAACTGTCCGCAATGTGAACCGTGGACAGTCCGAAACCCAAACGGACGGTCCACCAGCCCTGGCTAGATATTGGCAGGCGAAAATCAATGTACAGTAACTTCTTCCGAGTGGCCGACGAAGATCTACTTTGAAGTTTCGTGAATTGAATTACGAAGATAAAGAGCCCCTAACGAGGCTACAGTTATCGCAAAAAAACTACAACCCCAAAAAAGTGTCACACCTTGCCTTCGGACTGTCCGAAGTTCTTAAATTTCAACATCGGACGGTCCCGTTCGCGATAAGAGGACTGTCCGCTTCGATTTGAGCGGACTGTCCGTCAAAACGAAGAATGCAAAATGGTTACGCGCCCTTATGCTGTGTGTGTTGTGTAGGCTGTAGTGGAGTAGTCTTCTGAAATAGTATCAGAGCAGGTCCTGTTACAGTTCCCTGCCCGTAGTGGCGTTACCCTGCCCATAGCGCCCCTACCCTGTTCGTCGCGCTGCCCCACCAGTCACGCTCCCCTGCCCGCGCACCGCCCTGCTGGCTGCCGCGCTGCCTTGCCCTGCCCTGCGCTGCGCTGCCCAGCGCACGCTCTGCCCTGCCCCCGCGTCGCGCCGCCCGCGCATGCCCTGCCTGCGTCACGCCGCCCGCGCGCGCTCTGCCCTGCCCTGCGTTGCGCCGCCCCGCGCACGCCCTACCCTGCCCTGCGTTGCGCCGCCCCGCGCACGCCCTACCCTGCCCTGCGTTTGCGCCGCCCCGCGCACGCCCTACCCTGCGTCACGCGGCCCCGCGTCGCGCCGCCCTACGCGGGCGCCTGGCCCCTGCCCTTCGTTGCGCGCCCCGCGCCACGCCCTGCGCTGCGTTGCGCCGCCCGCGCACGCCCTGCCCTGCGTCACGCCGCCCGCCTGCGCCTGGCCCTACCCCGCGTCGCGCCGTCCCCGCACACGCCCTACCCTGCGCCCGTGCGCCGCCCTGCTGGCCGCCGCCCTGCCTTGCCCTGCCCGCGCGCCGCCCTGCTGGCCACCGCCCTGCCCTGCCCACGTGCCGCCCTGCTGGCCGCCGTCACTGCCCTGCCCTGCCCTCGCGCGCCGCCCTGCTGGCCACCGCCTTGCCCTGCCCCGCCTACACGCTGCCCTGCTGGCTGCCGCCCTGGCCTAGCCGTGCGCCGCCGCCCCGCCCTACCCTGCGCGCCTTCCCTAGCGCTTGCGCGCCGCCCTGCCCGTCGCGCCGTCCTTGTTTGTGTGCTGCTCTGCTGCTCGCACGCCAGCATGCTCTGCCTGCTATGGCTATACTCGGCGTTCTCACATTCGATCCTGAGGGCCGTCCGATCCAATTCGGTATGTGTTCGATGACTTACAGCTGTTCCTACTAGGTGATTCTAGAGACAACATTTCGTTGTTTGACCACACGTCTGGAGCCTCTCTCGCCCCTCCCGACACAGCTGACAGTGCGAATCGTGTGAAGAAATGAGGAATGAATGAACTAGCACAAGGTTGGGTACAAGTAGGAAACCCTAGGAAACTGTACCCCATAGTGTCTACCCCACTATAGCCTAGACAAGCTATATGATATGAGTTTGACACACCCCCATAGGCAAAGTGGGGGAGAACAAGAGGTCACAAGACCAGTCAAGCAAAGCAAAGCAAGCTCAGGGTGGATCACAGCGTCACCACACAATCCGAGCACAAGAGCAAAGCCACAAGGCCAGTTCACATGCAAGATCATATATAAAGGTAAACAGGCAAAAGCAGGTATAGAAAGATCACAGTACAAGCAAGGTCAAGAAGTTGAGCAAGTGAGGCCAAGTAGGCACAAGACCTAGCATCGTACAGAAGCGCTGATGATCACCAGGCGGAAGTGCCTTGGTAAAGATATCAGCAGTGTTGGCCTCAGAGGCCACGTAAGCAAGGCGTAGCTGACCACGCTGCTGCAGCTCACGAGCAAGGAAGTAGCGGAGAGCAATGTGCTCCGTTCTGTGCTCCAGTCTGTGGCTCTCGACACAAGGCCAGCATGGCCTTGTTGTCTACGTACAGAACTGGAGGAGAACGAGGCGGCCCTCCTAGGTCAGTCAGCAGGTAGGTGAGCCAGCGTAGCTCCTGTGCAGCCATGGCCCCCGCGTAGATCTCAGCCTCACAGCTGGAGCCGAGAACAGAAGACGAACGGGTAGACCGCCACGAAACAGAGCCGGAAGCAAGGCTGAAGGTGTAACCCTGTGACGACCGCTGCGTAGCCTGGTCGTCAGCCCAAGAAGCGTCTGCGTGACCTGTGAGGACCACTCGACGTCGCCCTCCAAGCCACTAGCCCCATGGCCCGACGTACTACACAAGTAGCGCAACACCCTCTTCGCTGCAGCCATGTGCTCTGGTCGGTGTCTCCCAGGAGCAACATAGCGTGCCAAGATGCTAAGAGGGTATGCAAGGTCAGGTCGTTGTGGCCTCTCGCGGTACTTCGTCGAGGCGGGAGTTACTCTCTCCGCAGGAGCTGCGCGAGTGGTTTGCCCAGCGCTGGAGCCGTGCTGCTGGAGCTGGAGGTACTACTGTTTCTGCTGGTCCCGGAGGTGCTCGTACTGGCGGTACTAGAGCTGCTGGGCCTGGGGGTGCTGCTGGGGCTGCTGGAGTTGGTCCTGCTGGAGGTACTGCTGGAGCTACTGGCGGTACTGGAGCTGCCGGTCCTGCTGGGGTTGGTGCTGCTGGAGCTGCTGGAGCTGCTGGAACTAGAGCTGCTGGGGGTGTTGACGCTGGTAGTTCTGCTGGCACTGGTGCGTCTGAGGGTGCTGGAGTTGGCGCTGTTGGAGCTCGAGGTGCTACTGCGCTGGTGCTGCGGCTGGGGGTACTGGTGCTTGTCCCTGCTGGTTCTGGAGGCGCTGCGCGGCCGAGGCCGTACTTCGTTCCGCTCCTTGAGCAGGTTCTTGGTCTCCCGCCCTCTACTGGTCCTGCTCCTCCCTTAGCGTGTCCACAGCCTGTCCAGTCGCAGTCACAGTTACAGCCCGCCTCCCCCCTACCTGCTCCTTCTCCCTACACTGGTCCTACTGTGAGGTCTTGCTGAGCGTCGTGAGCCTGCGTCTCGTCCCTGCGTCGCCTGTGTCGTGCTGCTCGCACTAGTCGTCGTGCTCCGCGTCCGCGTCCTCCTGCGGTCCCAGGCACACACCAGATGGCACTGCGTCCTTCCACTGCTCCTCTGCGTGTCCCGTTGCCGTCTCCTCAGAGTCCTCTCTTCCTGTTCTTGCTGACCCGGGAGTCTAACTCTCTTCGTGCTGCCAGTCCTACTGTCACGCGTCTCCTGGCTACTGTTGTCACTGACCCTTCCTTTGAGTCCACTGCTTGCGTCGGCCCTAGTTGCTGAGCTTGTCGACTTTGCTGCTCGCTGTCGTCTGGACTACGCTACTAGTCTTGTTGCTGAGTCTGAGTCTGTCTGTCCTCCGTCCGTCGGGGGTGAGTGTGCTCTTAGCACGGACGTCCTTGAGGACAGGCAGGAGGAGTTCCAGTGTTTTGCTGCTGCTTTGCCTCATCTCGTGTCCACGCTGATTGCCCCTGAGGGAGACCCGGATGCACCAGACATCCCGACTCCTCGATCGTACGCTGAGGCGATCGAGGGTCCCTACTCCTCTCAGTGGCAGTCAGCCATGGACGCAGAGATGGCTTCCTGGAAGTCCACAGGCACCTACGTCGACGAGGTTCCCCCACCTGGGGCGAACATCGTCAGTGGCATGTGGATTTTCAGGGTGAAGCGGCCGCCGGGTTCTCCACCTGTCTTCAAGGTGCGTTACGTGGCTCGAGGCTTCAGTCAGCGGCAGGGAGTTGAGTACTTTCAGACCTTCTCTCCACCCCGAGATGACCACTCTTCGGGTGCTGCTGCACATAGCCGCTCAGCGCGACTACGAGCTTCACTCTCTTGACTTCAGCACAGCTTTCCTTCAGGGCAGCCTGCACGAGGAGATCTGGCTGCGCCGCCCACCTGGCTTCACTGGGTCGTTTCCCCTGGTACTCCAGTGGAGCCTCCGGCGGCTAGTCTATGGTCTCCGCCAGGCGCCCCGTGAGTGGCACGACACACTGAGGACTACTCTTGCGGCTCTTGGGTTTGCTCCTTCTACAGCCGACCCGTCGCTGTTTCTGCGCACCGACACCTCTTTGCTGCCGTTCTACATCCTCGTGTACGTCGACGACTTGGTCTTTGCCACTGCTGACACTGCTGGACTCGCCCACGTGAAGTCCGAGCTGCAGAAGAGACACCACGTGCACAGACCTGGGTGAACTGCGCAGCTACCTTGGCTTGCAGATCACCCGGGACAGAGCACAGCGCACCATTACCCTGACTCAGTCACACATGGTGCAGCAGGTCCTTCAGCGCTTCGACTTCACGTACTCCTCGCCTCAGGCCACTCCTCTGTCTACTCGCCACTCGCTCTCAGCTCTGCCTTCGGATGAGTCCGTAGAGCCGAGTGGCCCGTACCCAGAGCTTGTTGGCTGCCTCATGTACCTGATGACCTGCACACCGCTCTGATACCATTGAAGAAATGAGGAATGAATGAACTAGCACAAGGTTGGGTACAAGTAGGAAACCCTAGGAAACTGTACCCCATAGTGTCTACCCCCACTATAGCCTAGACAAGCTATATGATATGAGTTTGACAAATCGCTCACAGTGGCTTACCCGTTGACGCTGCTGCTCGCCTAGCCGTTCGCAACCACCTACCATTGGCCGAATGCACTCAATTTGGCCAGCACAAGACTGCTAAAGCCCTGTATTGCGCTATAGTCGCTCGTTACTCCTCCCCTGCCACTGCTGCTCTTGGCCGCCTTATACTGCTCTACCTCTTTCTCGAGCTGTCCACCTTTGCTACAGTCGACGACCTCATCACCCACCTTCGCACTAGTGACACTCGCTACCGCGCCGCGCTTCCCACCAAGCTTCTAGACAAGAACCCTCCCCCCATGTACATCGCTCTCTTACTTCATCGTCACCCGCCTCCCTAACTCTCTTAGCACAGTCAGGGACCTCTTTCTCGCCATGGACCCCACGGACCTCACTGTCCACCTACTCGAGACGCACCTCCTTGCAGCTGAGACTAGCATAGTTGCTGTAGGTGCTGCTCGTGGCACTCCTCGCACTCCCTTCTTTGAGGGGTGTTCCCCCTCCCCCCTTGCCCCCTATGTTGCTTCTGCTGCTGCTGTTGAATTCCTTCGTGCTGAGGAGGTCGGGGTTGCGTCTGCTCCTAGTGGGAGGTGCCGCAGCGGCAGGGGCAAGGGAGGCAGGGTGGTGGGGGTGGCAGCGGTGGAGGCGGTGGAGGTGGCGGTGGGTGGCGGCAGGTGGTGGCGGTGGTGGGAGTGTTGGCGGCGGCAAGGTGTGGCGCTCGGGGTGGAACCGGTCAGAGGGGAGGTTCTGGCGGTGGTCAGAGGCAACAGTAGCAGCGTCCGCGTGAGACCCCTACGCCCTCAGCGTGGGGCGTCTGGGGGTAGTGTTCGCTGCGAGTACGTCATTCGCACAGGTAACCGCGCTGGTAAGACATGCAGGAAGGTTGGGTCACACACAGTCCCGCTGCTTCTCCCGTCTTGACGACGCCTGGCGCGCAGAGTTTTCCGACACGACTGAGCTCCCCCGCTGGCTAGAGCTACTTAGGCAGGGTGTGGATATCTTTGCTCTTGACTATGACGCTATCCTTGCTGCCGTGTATGCTTTGACTGTTAGTGCTGAGGGTGACTGTTACCTGTTGTGTGCCGCCCGACCCAGGTATAGAGGCTGCTGCTCTAGTGGTAGTGAGCCTGCTCTCCCTGGTTACCGCGCCTGCTGAGGCTTTGCACAACTTTATGCTTGACTCAGGTGCTTCCGCTGCTTCTTTCGCGACAGCACAACAGTCACACCACTCCCAGCACCGGTTGCAGTCTCTCTGGCTGACCCCTGTGGGGGGCCCCGGTTCTTGCACGTTCCTCCACAATTCTCCCGTGTCTGGCAGTTCCGTCTGGCTCACTGTCAGGTCTCCACCTCCCCTCGTTCTCTACAACCTTGGTGAGCAACGCCGTCCTTCAGGATGAGTGGGTTGATAACTTCACCCTTGGAGGACAGCGTGTGGCGATCTGTACGTGCTCCCGGACTGGCAGGCACCTAGCCACGTTCACCCGTTGGCCTGGGTCGAGTCTGTACACACTGACTACTGCGCCTCCTCAGGTAGCTGCGTCTGCGTCAGGTCAGCTTGCGGCCCCCTGCTCGTGTTGCGCCCTGTCGCACCAGACGCTCCTTTGGCACCACCGCCTTGGTCACCCCTCCGTGGCATGGTCTCCGCACCACCGTCTCCTGGTCTCTGGTCTTCCCAGGTCTCTGCCTCCCCTCCCACCCTCGCCTGCCCCTCTCTGCCTTCCCTGTGTCGAGGGGCTGGCAGCGCGCCACTCCTCACTCCTCCTCGTTCCCCTCGACGACTGCTCCCCTGTAGACTCTCCAACTAGACGTGTGGGGCCCAGCCCGCCGTCCGCGGACAGGGCCACGAGCGGTACTTTCTGCTGGTTGTTGATGACTACACGCGTTACACCACGGTCTTCCCCTTGCGCCGCAAGGGGAGGTCATAGATGTTTTGATCCCTTGGATCCGCGCTGTCCGTTAGCGGTTCGACTCGGACCTTCCTGTCCTGCGTCTGCACTCTGACAGAGGTGGTGAGTTTGCCTCTGACCTCTTGCGGGACTTTTTGTCGTGGGGAGGGCATTCGCCAGATGTTCACGCTTCCGGCCTCTCCGCAGCAGAATGGGGTTGCTGAGCGCCGCATTGGCTTAGTCATGGAGGTCGCTCGTACCTCCATGATCCATGCGGCTGCCCCCCATTTTCTGTGGCCATTTGCGGTTCGGTACGCTGCGCATCAGCTCAACCTCTGGCCCGTGTCTCCTTGCCGGAGACCTCGCCTACACTGCGTTGGACGGGAGAGATTGGCGATGCGTCGGTGTTCCGGGTCTGGGGCTGTCGTGCCTTTGTCCGCGATTCCTCCATGGACAAACTCTCCTCCCGTGCCATTCCTTGTGTCTTCCTTGGCTTTCCCCCTGACGCGCCTGGCTGGCAGATTTACCACCCACCACGCGCCATGTCCTGCCCTCATCAGGACGTCATGTTTGACGAGTGGGTTCCCTTTTACCGTCTCTTCCCCTACCGCACTGCCCCTCTCCCCCCCCCCTCGCCGCTCTTCCTTGCACCAGGTCCTCCTCCGGTAGACCCCTACCCCCCTCAGGATCCTGCTCCCTCAGGTGTGTCTCAGGTAGACCCACTCCCCTTGGCTGAGCCTGTCGAGGTAGATGTCGACTCTAGTGCTGCTGGGGGGGTAGCTGCTAAGGGTGCTGCATCTGGGGGTGCAGATTCTGAGCGTGCGGAGCCTGGGGGTGCTGAGCCTGGGGTTGATGAGTCTGAGGGTGCGGAGCCTGGGGGTGCTGAGCCTGAGCGTGCCGAGCGTGGAGGTGCTGAGCCTGAGGGTGCGGAGCCTGGGGGTGCTGAGCTTGAGGGTGCGGAGCCTAGGGGTTCTAAGTCTGGGGGTGCTGAGCCTAGCGGTACTGTATCTGCTGGAGGTCCTACGGGTGGTTTGCTCGGAGCACCCGCCTTCGGAGTGGCGTTGCTGGAGCTGGGAGGCCTGCCGCTGGAGACACTGCCGCTGGAGGCATTGGAGCTGGAGGCGCTGGAGCTGCTGGTCCTGGAGGTGCTGGCGGTCCTGCTGGAGCTGGAGGTACCGGAGGTGCTGGAGGTGCTGGTCCTGGAGGTGCTCGTGCTGGAGGTACTGGAGCTGCTGGAGCTAGTGGTCTGTAGGCGCTGGAGCTGGAGACCCTGGAGCTGGAGGTGCTGGCGCTGGGGGTGCTGGAGCTTTCGGTACTGGTGCTGGAGGCTCTGTGCGTCCGCGACCGTACCTTTTTCCACTGCTTCGCCAGGTTCTTAGTCTCCCGTCTTCTACTGGCCTTACTCCACCTCTACTGTGTCCACCACCTGACCAGACGCAGCCACAGTTACAGCCAGACTCCCCACTGCGTGCTCCTTCTTATACAGAGTGGACAGACTCTCTTATAGAGCGTCGTGAGCCTGTGTCTCGTCCTGCCTTGCCTGTTCGCGATGTTTGCACTGGTCGTCGTGTTCCTCGTCCGCGTCCTCCTCCTGTCCCCGGCACTCACATTATGGCACTTCGTCCTTCCTCAGCTCCACTACAAGTTCCCCTGCTCCACTGCAAGTTCCCCTGCCGTCGCCTCCTGCGTCCTCTCTTGCTGACGGTCCGGGCCCCTGAGTCTGACTTAGTTCGTGCTGCCAGCCCTACTGTCACACGTTTTCTAGCTACTGTTGTCACTGACCATTGTTTGAGTCTGCTGCTGCGTCTGCCCTAGTTGCTGAGCTTGTTGACTTTGCTGCCTGCATGCCCTCTCGACTATGCCGCTAGTCTTGTTCCTGAGTCTGAGTCTGACTGTCCTCCGTCCGTCGGGGGTGTGTGTGCTCTTGGCACGGACGTCTTTGAGGACAGGCAGGAGGACCTTGAGTGTCTTGCAGTCTGCTGTACCTCATCTCGTGGCCATGCTGCTTGCACCTAAGTAAGACCCAGATGCACCAGACATCCCGACCCCGCGCTCTTACGCAGAGGCGATTACGGGTCCCTACTCCACTAAGTGGCAGACAGCCATGGACACAGAGATGGCATCCTGGAAGTCCACAGACACTTATGTCGACGCAGTTTCCCCTCCTGGGGCGAACATAGTCGATGGCATGTGGATTTTCAGGGTGAAGCGTGTTGGATGCACGTCATTCTGAGTGCATGTCATCCTAACGTCCTGCCGAGTGCTCGTGCTATTTGTGCTTGCATGATTTGCATGAGCGTATGCCATTGTGCATGGCTGTTGGATATTATCATCTCTGTGTTTTTCTCCAAGTCTAAATGCTTGATCATGCAGGAGAAATCCAGAGCTTTCCAACGACACCAAGATCGCCTTATTCCGACCAAGATCGCCCAAGTTACAAGATTTCCAAGATTTGGATTTCTTATTACCTTTTGGGGTTATATCTAATTTGGGTGATTACTTGGGACATGACTATAAAGGGATCTTTGGTTGGGTGGTTAGGAAGGCAACTTTGACTTTTGGATGGGGTGGCTAGAAGTTTCTAGCATGGGTTGCAAATGTTGCAACACCTAGGCAAAATCCAACTAGATTGGATTTTGCATGTGACACCTCAAGGACCTCATGATGAGGGTTGCATCCTTGCTGCTGGGAAGGTTCCTACCATCCTTCCCTAGCTCTTGGAGAACCCCTTCTCTCTCATGGTTCTCTTGGAGTCCCCAACTCCAACTTTCTATGCCTTACTGCTTGTACTTCCTCCACCATACTAGTCATGCGGCTGCTGGACGTTTTTACTTGGTTCTCACTCTATAGACCATCTTAACGACTGATTCAACTTGGAGATGGTAGCTAACTCTAAGGCGCAACTTCCTACCGAGCGGATTTGCGTTTAGTTGAGTAATGAGTTCGTCGTAAGCTCTCAAAGTGACGGATCCTGAACAACAAAGCGGCCGCCGGGTTCTTGGCCTGTCTTCAAGGCTCGTTACGTTGCTCGAGGCTTTAGTCAGCGACAGGGAGGTGAGTTCTTCCAGACCTTCTCCCCTAACCCAAAGATGACCACTCTTTGGGTGCTGCTGCACGTTGCCGCTCGACGTGACTACGAGCTTCACTCTCTTGACTTCAGCACAGCTTTCTTACAGGGCACCCTGCACGAGGAGATCTGGCTGCGCTGCCCATCTGGCTTCACTGGGCCGTTTCCTGCAGGTACCCATTGGAGCCTCCAGCGGCCAGTCTACGGTCTCCGTCAAGCGCCTCGCGAGTGGCACGACACACTGAGGACGACTCTTGCGGCTCATGGGTTTGCTCCTTCGACTACTAGCCCGTCGCTGTTTCTGCGCACCGACACTTCGCTGCCGCCGTTCTACATCCTCGTGTACGTCGACGACTTGGTTTTTGCCACTACTGACACTGCTAGACTGGCCCACGTGAAGTCGGAGCTGTAGAAGAGACACGCGTGCACAGAACTGGGTGAGCTGCGCAGCTATCTTGGCTTGCAGATCATCAGAGACAGAGCACGGCGCATCATCACCTTGACTCACTCAGACATGGTGCACCAGGTCCTTCAGTGCTTCCGCTTCCAATACTCCTCGCCTCAGTCCACTCCTCTGCCTACCGGTCACTCGCTCTGAGCTCCACCTTCGGACGAGTCCGTAGAGCCGAGTGGCCCGTATCCAGAGTTTGTGGGCTGCCTCATGTACCTGATGACCTGCACTAGACCTGACCTTGCCTACCCTCTTAGCATCTTGGCACGCTACGTTGCGCTCGGGTGACACCGACCAGAGCACTGGGAGGCCGCTAAGAGGGTGTTGCGCTACTTGTGCAGTACGTCGGGCATGGGGCTCATGCTTGGAGGACAGGGTCCAGTTGTCCTCACTGGATACGCAGATGCATCTTGGGTTGACGACTTGGCTACGCAGCGGCCGTCACAGGGTTACACTTTCAGCCTTGGCTCCGGCTCTGTTTCTTGGCGGTCTACCCGCTCGTTGTTTGTTCTCAGTTCTAGTTGTGAGGCTGAGATACGCAGGGGCCATGGCTGCACAGGAGTTACGCTGGCTCACCTACCTACTGACCGACTTGGGAGAGCGGCCTCTTTCTCCTCTACTTCTGTACGTAGACAACAAGGCCATTGCCTTGTGTCAGGAGCACAGACTGGAGCACAGGACGAAGCACATCGCTCTGCGTTACTTCCTTGCTCGAGAGTTGCAGCAGCGTGGTCAGCTTCGTCTTGCTTACGTGGCCACTCGGGCCAACACTGCTGATATATTCACCAAGGCACTATAGCCTGGTGAGCATTAGCGTTTTTGTACTGTTTTAGGCCTTGTGCCTACTTTCCCTCACTTGCTCACTTCGTGACTTTGCTTGTACTGTGATCTATATACTCATAACTGCATGCTTACACTTGCTGGGTTGTGATCACTGTACTGCTTGTTCCCATTTATATAACTCTGCATGTGAACTAGCCTTGTGGCCATTTGCTTGTGCTCAGAGTGTGTGGTGACTTTGTGATCCACCTTGAGCTTGCTTTGCTTTTCTTGACTGGTCTTATGACCCCTTGTTCTCCTCCACTTTGCCTATGGGGGCGTGTTAAACTATTATGTTGTATGTGTTGTGTAGGCTGTAGTGGGATAGCCCATATGGGGTTCAACCCAATTTGGGTTAGTACTTGTACCACCTTTATGTTCAATGCATTCATTCTCGCTTAGTCTTCTGACACTGTATGCATCAATCCTTAACATAATCACCCACAAACATTCTTGATGAGATAATATCCAATCCCTTGCAATCTCACTGGCCTTCTTTTGGAGCACGTCAAACGAGATAGGGCAATTCTTTAAATTGTTGCCCGAGCTCCGGGAAATAGCCGGAACGTAGACACTTGATTGAGGGAGCCTGAAAGGGGCCATCCATCATGCTTTCTTTCCCAAAATCTTGGTGACGGTAGAGCGTGCCGTGTTCTTGAAAAACTCCTTCATACACCACATCGCGAGCTTACGGTGTTTATGTTTTGCGTAATGCAAACTTAGTAGGCGTTTCTCCAAGCATGTTGGAGCCTCGTATGTTTGAGTGGTCGGCATAGCCGGGAGTGTTAACTTAGGATTAGGAGGTGTGGATGACCTAAGGGATATGAGTTAGTGTCAAACAATGTAATTTAGCTTATGATCTGGTTACTAGACTTGGGAACCATGGCAAGAGTAGCAAGAGTAGCGTAGGCTAGAGTTGGCAAAATGATGAGGTTCAATCATACGAAAGAAACACAAGATATAGGAAGGGAAGGTGGCAAGGGGGTACACCACCAACCTATAGAAAAATGACATGATACTACACTAACAATTATGCATGCAAATATAAATATATAAATTCTAACATACCCCCACGGGCAATTGCCCGGCTGCAAACCATAGTTAGTGAGGGGCAGCTCAAAACCCAAAGAGTGTTGCAGTCACCGAGCAGCAACTTGAACCACCGTAGTTGAACCCCCACGGCAAGTGCCCGGCTGCGATTGAACCCCCGCAGCAACTACCCGGTGTGCGCGTCGGGGGCGAGCACGCCCAGAAACGATGGAAATACTTAAAGGAGATGCGACAGCGAGTTGTTATTGCATGGTCGAAAGAGATGGAAAGGAGATTCGCTGGAAGGTGAGTGGAGGAGGAACACTTGCCTTGCCACCCCCCACACCCTCTCTCCCCCCCCCCCTCGAACGTGGCATGCACAGCAAATGAGGGGGAGGAAAAGGGAGGGGCAGGGGGTTCAAGGGGGCTTCTGCACTCCCTCCCCCTCACAGCATCCGCCGTGGCAGGGCGCGGTGGAGGAGAGAGTGGGGAGTGGGACGAAGTGGGAGAGAGCACTCTCGGCCTGACCTGGTGGTCGACGAAGGAGGGGCCGACATCGACCTCGACAGGGGAGACTGGGGGCGCCGAGCAGCTGGGCGTCGAGTAGCAGGGCGTCGACCTGGTGACGCCGACATCGAGTAGCCGACTGGGTGTGATCGGCTGACTAGTGTACTGGTCGACTTAGAGTTGGTCGACCAGGAGTGCCGTCGACCTGGAGTTGGTCGACCAAGGGAGTGGTCGACCTGAGAGGTTGACTGGAGGTGGCCGTCGACTTGGGAGGTCGACGGGCACATATAGGAGCAGCTGGTCGACGTGGTTGCCCAGTCGACCAGGTTACCTGGGTGACGAGGTGCTGCGGAGGCGCGCGAAGGTCACTAGGGTGACTTCAGCGAGGCCAACCTTGGGGGTGGTATCCCGAGGTCGACGTGGCTGGTGGGCGCAGACGCTGGCGTGGAGTCGACCTGGGCGTCTGCGCTGTGCACGTGACACAGAAGAGTGCACCAACCAGCTGCGCGCACCTACGAAGCAGGTGCACCGTTGTCCTGCGGGTGCAACGATGTGCAGCCGACTTGCTGCAGCGTTGGCACACCGTGGACTTGCAATGCTGGCAAGCCACGACTTTGCTCTACTGGAGCGCGGACAACCAAGTCGTGCTGGCACGCGTTCGGCCATTCTGCGCTGGAAGTCGACCAGCAGCTTTGCTAGGTCTAATGTAGCCTTACATGCCAACTTTGTTGCTATTTATGGATCATTGTTCTCAACTTTTGCTAGTGAAACTCTTGCAGTTTTGCCCCGTGAATGCACAAGTGCTAGAGAACAACTACAGAACGAACACAAAGATCACACGAGCACCCGTGCCTAGCCCGTAGTCTAGCTCCCGTTGCTGAAGTTATCTCCGCATGGTGCGGTGAGCGTGGACAGCACACGGCTTACCTTTAAGTCAGGTCGACGTAGTAGTCACTTACTTCATTTGTGTTCATAGGCCGACAGCGATGCAGTAGTCACTATGGTAGTCGCTGAAGTTGACATGGGGGTGGTGGACACCCTGGAGGCACGGCTGAAGGACTCGAGGAGACGCCACAAGGCGCGCGAGTACAGGGACATCCCCTGGGCGGTCGTCGAGGCTGGCATCCGCGCCATGTGGGCGACGGAGCACCCTTCTCGGCCTGCTTCTCCTTGACTGGTGAACCGGGGGTGACCAAGTCGGCAGCAGTGCGGGAGGCACGTTGAGGTAGCGTGGTGTGATTCACGCCGATGAAGTCGGTGGCGTTCAGGCGCGACGGATGCAGTCGTCGGCGGCTGCAGGCTCCTCGCAGGGCGACGTCAGAGGACGTCGAAGCGGTTTGTCGCCCGATGTCGGCGACCCACGTGACAGCGGGCGGAATTGCACCGAGCTACGGCTACTTCAAGTTTACGTCGGATAGGATCTCGGTCACCCCCCTGCTGGTCGGTCGCCTCGACATACTCACCTGGAAGGAAGCCATCAAGCCCCAGCAGGAGATGGCCGGGCTGATTGGCTTTGCCCGCGGCACCGTGGCGACGAGGGAGGAGACCTACCCCGACTTGTGAGCGGAGTTTTGCGTCGTGCAGCTGCTGACCTTCACGGTCTGTTAGAGACTAAGGACGGACTCTATGAAGATTAGGTGCCTAAAATTCTCAAAATCGTTGGCTTAGAATTATGGACAGAAAAGTCGCGCTCACAAGAAACGCCGTCGACAAAACGTTCACGTTCAAAACTTCACCAAACTCAGTTATGTTGTAGCTCTACTCCATGGCTACAAATCCCAAGTTGAATCGTGCAAAAAGGTGAAGTATGTCTTGAGTTATCAATTTCGGCGCACTAGGGGGTATGCTGCCATAGAATCTTAACTCAATCACAATAGTCTCACACAAGTTCCACAATTGCTACACAAGAGAGTTAGAGTGGCAATAAACCAGGTGGGAGGGGATGAGGAGGACGAGAGGGAAGGTCCTAAGAGAGTCCCCAACCAAGGAAACCCCATGCCACACAATTCCTTTCCCCATAGGCAACCCAACTTTGACCTTTGTCACTATCCCAACCTCCACAATCCACCTCACCCAAGTTGGCCACACTTGCCAACCTGGTTTGGTTTTTCCCAACCACTTGGCAGCATCTACAGTGATGGGGACGAATTTCCCAACCCCCAAAAGTCTGTACCCCATATTGAGTCAACCCCACAACTTCCCACAGTTGCCACAATCAAATATGAAAAGCATACGAACTCCAACGTTCGTAACTTTCTTGTTCGTGCTCCGACTGAAGCGATACTTGGTTCGTCGGAAAGCTCTTGAGCAGAGGAGTCAGATATCTGCTCAAGCCAAATAACAATCACACACACTCAGAAAATCCAAACCAGACAAGCACAAATTCTTGCACACGCTCACACCACGCATGCAACGCACGAACATATGATGGGAGGCAGACAGACGTGAATGCAAATGATTGCATGACATAACAAACTCCCCCTCTGGCTGCCAAACATCATCCCACATGCCATAGCTCAAGCATGCACCCTGAATGCACACTCATCCCAGCAAGCTTCATGCCCTTCCAATGCTCAGATTCAGCCAGGCGCTTGGTGAGAATGTCAGCCGCCTGCTGATGGGTCTTCACAATCTCCAGTCGCACCTCCTTGTCCAGGAGCCTCCTCACCCAGTGCCACTTAGGCCTGATGTGTTTGGTCAGCCCATGAAGACAAGCATTATTCGCTAGCTTCACCGCCGACTCATTGTCACAGAAAATCACAGTCAGCTCCCTCTGGCACACTCCGATCTCCAACAAACGCCTCAGCCACACCACCTCCTTTGCCCCATGATGCAGGGCCATGTACTCTGTCTCACACGAGGACTGCCCCACCTCGTTCTGCTTCTTGCTGCGCCAGCTCACTGCACCACCTCCAAACAAGCACACATAGCCTCCAATGCTAGTGCCATCCGCCTTCACAGAGTTGAAGCTGGCGTCGGTGTAGCAGGTCAGGAGCATCTCCCCCTTGCCCAAATCAGCTGCACCCCTCTGCAGCCTCTGTCGCACAGCACTGTACTCCAAGCCCACTGATGCTGTAGCGCTCACATAGCGGACCAACCTCTTGGCCGCTTCCAGCTGCTCATGACTGGGGCGTGCAACCACACTTGCAAGCCTGGATGTAGCAAAGGCAATGTCAGGCCGCGTGTGGTTAGCCGCATAATTGAGTGCCCCCACCATGGAATGAAACAGCTTCCTGTCACTCTCACCCACCACCTCCTCATCAGCACAGGGCTCCACTGTGAACCCTGAAGGCAGTGGGGTGGCTGGCTTCCCTCCATCTTGCAGCCCATACTTCTCAGCCAGCCCCTCACAGTACTTCCTCTGGTGCAACCTCAACACCCCCTTGTCAAGGTCCCTCTCCACATGCATCCCCAGGTAGTACTTCACATCTCCCATCTTGGAACACTTGAACTGCATCTCCATCATCTCCTCCACATGCTCAATCATTGCGGACGACTCAGAGAAGAGCAGGATGTCGTCCACATACACAAGGAGCATGAGAAACTGCTCCTTCTCTTGTAGCAGGAACAGGCTGTGGTCACACTCACTCTTCTTGAACCCCCCAGCCAGTAGTGTCTCCTCTAGCTTGTGGTACCATGCACGAGGAGCCTGCTTCAGGCCATAGATGGCCTTCTTCAGCCTGCACACCCTGCCGCTCCCATCATCCAAACCCTCAGGCTGTAACATGTACAGCTCCTCCAGAATGATCCCATTGAGGAAGGCGGTGGTAATGTCCATCTGCTTCACCCGCCATCCACGGTTTGCAGCCATTGCCAGAGACACTTTCAGTGTTGTGCCTTTCCCCACAGGAGCAAAGATCTCGTCAAAATCCTTCCCCTTTGTCTGCTGAAACCCCTTAGCCACAAGCCTTGACTTGTAGCGGGTCAGCTCCCCATCTGGTCCGTACTTATGCCTGAAGATTAGCTTGGAAGAAATGGCCTTCTTCCCAGGAGGCAGCTCACATAGCTCCCACATCTCATTCTCCAGCAGAGAGTCATACTCCTCCTTCACACTCTGCTTCCACTTCTCAGCGTCGGGCCCGCTCAATGCCTCGGCTAACGTCTTGGGCTCAGGGACGGTTGCCCAGTAGCAGTGTGCTATCTCATCCTCATCACACTGCTCAGCCACACTCCCAGCCCGTACCACCTTTGGCTTGCCAAAGCTCGGATAGGTCAGCCGGTTAGGAGGGCGCAATTCCCTCCGGGGACGGTCAGCCGGACGTGCGGCACCTTGTGGAGCACCTTGCTGCTGCTGCTGCTGCTGCTGCGGCTGCTGCTGCTGCTGCTCCTCCACCTCAGGTTCTCCCCCATCCTCAGTCACCCCAGAAATCTCCTCCTCTGAGACAGTGACCTGCACTTGCCTCGAAGGCCGCTGCATCTCATCAGCCTCAATGATCAGCGGTGTAGTAGGAAGCTTCTGCTGCTGCTGCTTCCACTCCTTCTAGTACAAGGACTCAAGGAACTTCACATCCCTTGACACAGTCAGCTGCTGGCTGGTCAAGTCCCAAATCAGCCAGCCCTTGTGATCCTTAGCAAGCCCCAAATGCACACCCCATCTCCCAGAAGCTTCCAGTTTTCCCCTCTTCTCCTTAGGTACATGAAACACCACCATGCACCCGTAGGCTCTCAGCATGTTTACAGCTGGTGCACTCCCATACACTTGGTGTAGGGGACCCACTGCTTGTCCCCCACAGTCGCCAGCACCCTGTTCTTCACAAGGGCGACCTGCCGCAGTGCAGTCACCCAAAACGGATCCGGCAGCCCTGCACGCCCAAGGAGAGTGCGAGCACCTTTCTGCAGGGTCCGGTTGAACCGCTCAGCCACGCCGTTCTGCTGAGGGTTGTAGGGCACTGTGAGCTGATGCTGGATCCCCTTCTTCTTCAGCACCGCCTCAAACTCATTGCCAATGAACTCTCCTCTGTTGTCGGTGCGGATCACCTTCACCTTATGTCCGCTCTCCCTTTGAGCTCTCGGCATCCACTCCTTAAGAACAACCGCTGCCACCTCCCCCTTGGTCTTGAGAGGGTACACCCACACCGCACGCGTGTGGTCGTCCACAATCGTCAAGAAGTAGCGACAGCCCGAGAGAGAGTTGGCCCTCATAGGGCCCACCACATCCATGTGCACAAGCGCAAGTGGTGCCTTGGCTGGTCCTGTGCTGCTGCTGAAGGGAAACTTCGTGAATTTTGTCTCAAGGCATGTAGGGCAGCTCCCAATCTCCTTTGCTGCCCCCTTCACCTCCAACCCCTTCAAGCTCCCATCCTTCACTAACTTCTGCAGCATAGGAATGTTGATGTGACACAACCTCTCGTGCCACGTCTCCCGATCGGCATCACCATTCCCAGATGAAGCCTTTGCCCATGCAGCGGTTGCATCCACACCAGCAAGCACCTCACCATATGGCTGCTGTGACTGCTGCACCTTCTTGACTGCATCCAGGGCCCCACCAATTGGTGCAATCTTCTCTCCCCCTGCAACTACCTTAGCCGTTGCTGCAGTCGCTGCCGTTGCTGGTGGTTTCCCATTCCAAGGGATGATGGGCAGCTGCCACAGGTCCTTGATGCAGCTGCTCTTCTCCTCCAAATCCCACAGCAGCAACTTCCCAAGCTTTGCACGGCAGCTGGTTGGGCCGAATGTAACTTTGGCCTTGCTTTTCTGCAGCCGGCGCACAGAGAGGAGGTTAGCGGATAAACCTTCAACCAACAGCACATTCCCCAGCCCCACAAGCTTCCCATTAGCTCCCATAACCTTGGCATTCCCAACACCTATCACAGGGAGCAAGGCACCTGAAGCGGCAGCCACAAACTTGATCTTCTCAGGGGGTTTTACCTCGTCAAGCAAATCTGCCCGTGGGGTCATGTGACTTGTGCAACCTGAATCTATCACCCAGTGGGTGAGGGGGTGCATCACAACCTTCCCAACAGAGCCCACATCACCCTCACTCCCTTGCACATCCTCAACCATGAGGAACATCCCAGGGTCAGCTTTACCTTGTGCACCATCACCTTGTGCACCTGAACCTTGCACAGCGCCACCTCGTGCGCGTTCACCACTTGGCGGCTTCATGCCTGGAGGCGCCCATCCCTCAGGCCGGCCGAAACACTTGAACCATGGGTGTCCAACCTTCTTGCAGTACCAGCACGCACCCTCCATTCGGGTGCTCCCCCTGCCGCCAGAGCTCCATGCCCCTCATTGTAGTCACCTCGGCCTCTCCCTCTGCCAAAGCCTCTCCCACGGCCTCGGCCTCTCCCACCCCCTCTTCCTCTGCTCCCTCCTGCAGCTCCATACCCCTCAGCAGTTTTGTTGGCAGCACCACCTCCCGTGTGGTGCCTGCGGAAGTCCTCCTGCAGGATCTGTTGCCGTAGCCACTCAGGCGTCCACTTGTCCTGCTGAGCGTTGAGGGTGGGGATAAGGTTGTCCCACGAGTTGTCGAGCACCGAGATGATCTTGGTGCACTGCTGCATCTCCGACACCTTGCTGCCCGCCGCTGCCATCCTCGCATAGGTGTCCTTGACCTTGTCAAGCACCGGCTTCACATCGTCTCCCGGCTGCATGGAGAGGGCAGCCAGCTTCTTCTCCAATACGATCACCATCGGCAGCGTGTTGGGCTGAACAACGTCGCGTAGCAGCTTCCACGCCTTTGGTCCCGAGTCATCGAGCTCCACCAAATCCTTGATGTGCTGGAACATGTCGTTGTTGACCGACTGTAAAATCAAGTCGTACAGCACCGCGCTTTTCTCAATCCATCGATCGCGGGCATCTCCTTCCTCGGGCATCTTCTCTTCTCCTATCGCAAGTTTCAGCAGCTTGTAGCGCTTGAAGACGCTCCTCATCCGCCCGCTCCATTCCTCGTAGTTGGAGCCATCCAGCGCCTCAATCTTGGATGGTGGCGGATCACTCCTCTTCTCAGCTGCTTCTCCACTCCCTTGACTCATCTCCTTAGCTCCCAATCACAGGTTTCAGCTCCCCCTTTTGCTGTCCACACCGAAGTCCCACACAATTTCCACAAATGTCGGCGCCAACGAAATTTCGGCAGAGTTTCCCCTTAGCGGAAGTCACACGCAACCTCTAGAACTCCACTTAGGCACGCCCACAGGCCATGGTGGGTCTAGGAGGGTCTTCACACTTTATTAGACTCCCCACAAGGTCCTTAATCAGCTCTGATACCAGTTATTAGAGACTAAGGACGGAGTCTATGAAGATTAGGTGCCTAAAATTCTCAAAATCGTTGGCTTAGAATTCTGGACAGAAACGTCGCGCTCACAAGAAACGCCGTCGACGAAACGTTCACGATCAAAACTTCAGTAAACTCAGATATGTTGTAGCTCTACTCCGTGGCTACAATTCCCAAGTTGAATTGTGCAAAAAGGTGAAGTATTTTTTGAGTTATCAATTTCGGCGCACTAGGGGGTATGCTGCCATAGAATCTTAACTCAATCACAATAGTCTCACACAAGTTCCACAATTGCTACACAAGAGAGTTAGAGTGGCAATAAACCAGGTGGGAGTGGATGAGGAGGATGAGAGGGAAGGTCCTAAGAGAGTCCCCAACCAAGGAAACCCCATGCCACACAATTCCTTTCCCCATAGGCAACCCAACTTTGACCTTTGTCACTATCCCAACCTCCACAATCCACCTCACCCAAGTTGGCCACACTTGCCAACCTGGTTTGGTTTTTCCCAACCACTTGGCAGCATCTACAGTGATGGGGACGAATTTCCCAACCCCCAAAAGTCTGTACCCCATATCGAGTCAACCCCACAACTTCCCACAGTTGCCACAATCAAATATGAAAAGCATACGAACTCCAACGTTCGTAACTTTCTTGTTCGTGCTCCGATTGAAGCGATACTTGGTTCGTCGGAAAGCTCTTGAGCAGAGGAGTCAGATATCTGCTCAAGCCAAATAACAATCACACACAATCAGAAAATCCAAACCAGACAAGCACAAATTCTTGCACACGCTCACACCACGCATGCAACGCACGAACATATGATGGGAGGCAGACAGACGTGAATGCAAATGATTGCATCACATAACACGGTCATCTCGCGGTGCTGCTCGTCGGGCGTACAGATCGCCTTGAAGTCGTGCAGGGAGTATCTCGACGCCGGCCACCGGGCATGCCGCTTCATTGAGTTGACGTACCAAGTCACCGACGACTTGTTCATCGCCCAGCTTAAGGGGCAGCTGACGCACCTGCATATGGGCAGGAGACGGCGACCGACTACTACAACCGAGCTCGGCGAATTCTCGCCACCATAAGGATGGCCGACGCGCAGTACTCGACGGCGTCGTACGTCACGCACGTCATGGAGGGACTCCCGAGCAGCTACAACATGCTAAAGCGGCTGTCGATGGCGCCGAGCACGCGGGCGACGCTCAACGAGGACACCTTGACCTCGTACATCCTGCAGGACGAGGCGATGCGGGAGGCTGAGCGGTCCCAGGAGCTCTTGGCGCAGGTAAACTACCTCGCCCCGGCGAAGCAAGGTGGTCAACCGGGGCCGCGTGGGCAATCTGGCGGCGGTGGTAGCAGCGGGTGGAAGTCGACCAAGGATGCCGACAAGAAGTTGTCAAACATTATATGTTCATATTGTGTAGGCTATAGTGGGTTTAGCCTTAGGGGGTACAGCTTTGTTAAGGTTTCCTACTTGTATCCCCCTCCTACCTAGTTTCATCCATTCTCGTTCTATTCTGGATTCTAACATGGTATCAGAGCAGGTCGATCCCCTTGGGTCGATCCTGTGGGTGGGCCCACCACCTCACTGCTTCCGCTGCTACTGCTACTCTGTGTGTTGCACGCCCCGTGGCGTGCGACGGATTTTTCATCCCGACCCCGAAGATGACCACTCTTCGGGTTCTGCTGCACGTCGCCGCTCAGCGTGACTACGAGCTCCACTCTCTTGACTTCAGCACTGCTTTCCTACAGGGCAGCCTGCACGAGGAGATCTGGCTGCGCCGCCCACCTGGCTTCACTGGGTCGTTCCCTCCTGGTACCCAGTGGAGCCTCCGGCGGCCTGTCTACGGTCTCCGACAGGCGCCACGTGAGTGGCACGACACACTGAGGACTACACTTGCGGCTCTTGGGTTCGCTCCTTCTACTGCTGACCCGTCGCTGTTTCTACGCACCGACACCTCACTGCCGCCGTTCTACATCCTCGTGTACGTCGACGACTTGGTCTTTGCCACTGCAGACACTGCGGCACTCGCCCACGTGAAGTCGGAGCTGCAGAAGAGACACACGTGCACAGACCTGGGTGAACTGACAAGCTATCTTGGCTTGCGGATCACCCGGGACAGAGCACGGTGCACCATCACCTTGACTCAGTCACACATGGTGCAGCAGGTCCTTCAGCGCTTCCGCTTCACGTACTCCTCGCCTCAGCCCACTCCTCTGCCTACCGGTCACTCGCTCTCAGCTCTGCCTTCGGATGAGTCCGTAGAGCCGAGTGGCCCGTATCCAGAGCTTGTGGGCTGCCTCATGTACCTGATGACCTGCACTCGACCTGACCTTGCATACCCTCTTAGCATCCTTGCACGCTATGTCGCTCCTGGCCGTCACCGGAAGGAGCACATGGATGCCGCTAAGAGGGTGTTGCGCTACTTGTGCAGTACGTCGGGCATGGGGCTAGTGCTTGGAGGACGAGACCGAGTTGTACTCACTGGGCACTCAGACGCGTCTTGGGCTGACGACCAGGCTACTCAGCGGTCGTCTCAGGGTTACACCTTCAGCCTTGGCTCTGGTTCAGTTTCTTGGCGTTCTACACGCTCGTCTTCTGTTCTCAGCTCCAGTTGTGAGGCTGAGATCTACGCCACAGCCATGGCTGCACAGGAGTTACGCTGGCTCACCTACCTGCTGACCGACTTGGGAGAGCGGCCTCGTTCTCCTCCAGTGCTGTACGTCGACAACAAGGCTGCCATTGCCTTGTGTGAGGAGCACAGACTGGAGCACAGAACGAAGCATATCGCTCTGCGCTACTTCCTTGCTCGAGAGCTGCAGCAGCGCGGTCAGCTTCGTCTGCGTTACGTGGCCACTCGGGCCAACACTGCTGATGTGTTCACCAAGGCGCTTCAGCCTTGTGACCATCAGCGCTTCTGTACTGTTCTAGGCCTCGTGCCTACTGGGCCTCACTTACTTACTTCTTGACTCTGCTTGTACTGTGATCTCTATATATATCCCTGCTTGTTTACTCTTGCTAGGTTGTGATCACTGTATCTCTTGTTATACTATCAACCTGCATGTGAACTGGTCTTGTGACCACTTGCTTGTGCTCAGAATTTGTGTGGTTTCCTTGAGATCCACCCTGAGCTTGCTTTGCTTTGCTTTGACTGGTCTTGTGACCATCTGGTTGTCTCCCACTTAGCCTATGGGGGTGTGTCAAACATTATATGTTCATATTGTGTAGGCTATAGTGGGTTTAGCCTTAGGGGGTACAGCTTTGTTAGGGTTTCCTACTTGTATCCCCCTCCTACCTAGTTTCATCCATTCTCGTTCTATTCTGGATTCTAACAGAAGTCGGCCAAGGACAGCGGTCAAGAAGGCGAAAGTCGACGTCGGGAGCGTTGGCTGTGCGGCGACCCTAATCACCTTTCCTTCGAGTGCCCCGACCGTAGTGATTCCGACGACGACGACGGCGCCAAGGGAGGCCGCGGGAGGTCTGGCAGCCGTCGTCCTCATCTAGGAGGAAACCAGCCGCGCAAGGAGAAGCAGTCAAACAAGTCGACCTAGGCGAAGGACGCCGACTCCTCTGCTGGCCGCAAGGGGCGAGACGACAAGGCGGCATCGTGCTCGCTGGACGGCATCGTCGAGCCGACCATCTCGCTGGCGCCGGAAGCTGGCGAGGACTTCCAGGCAGTGGCTGCATCTATGCAGGCGAACCCGGTGGTGGTCCTGCTTGACAGCGGCTGCTCGCACCACCTGATGGGGATGAAAGAGGCCTTCGTCGTCTTGGAGCCGAGCGGCGACGTGAAGCACGTGCTTGGCTTCAATGGGGAGCCGCAGGACGTTCAAGGCCGCGGCACTGTCGCTCTGCAAGGGGAGGCAGGGAAGCTGGTGCTTATCCCCGATGTGCTCTACGTCTCGGGCGTGAGCGCGAATCTACTTTCGGCCGGGCAGCTGAAGGAGAACGGCGTGAAGCTGCAGGAGGACGGCGACGGGATGTTGCTTGTATCGGCGGCGGGAGACGTCCTTTGCACCGACCTGCGTCCCTGCTCGACGAGGTCGACGACGCCCATGACGGAGGTCGTGGCCCTGCGGGCGATCGTCTCGGCGAAGAAGTCGACGCCGGACAGGCTGCATGCGAGGCTTGTGCACTTCGGCATGGACACCATACGGAGATCGGCGAAGCACAAGGTCGCCACTGGGCTAGACCTCAAGTCGGCGTCGGGCGCCGACTCACCGTCTGTTTCGTGCGTCGGCGGGAAGCTGGCGCGGCACACCTTCCCCGACCAGGGCTCCGACGCGGGCGACGTGTTGGCTCTCGTGCACATCGACTTGTGCAGGCCTTTCCGCGTGGCTGCCAAAAACAGCAGCCTGTACTTCTTGCTGCTAAAGGACCGCAAGACCCGCTACGTGTGGGTGAGGCCGGTCACAAGGAAGCCGGATGCTCTGCAGGAGTTCGTGCGGTGGCTGAGCGACAGACGAAGAAGTCGGTGTTGATGCTGTGCACTGACCAGGGAGGGGAGACGAAGAAGTCGGTGTTGATGTGCTGGAACATGTCGTTGTTGACCGACTGTAGAATCAAGTCGTACAGCACCGCGCTTTTCTCAATCCATCGACCGCGGGCATCTCCTTCCTCCGGCATCTTCTCTTCTCCCATTGCGAGTTTCAGTAGCTTATAGCGCTTGAAGGCGCTCCGCATCCGCCCGCTCCATTCCTCGTAGTTGGAGCCATCCAATGCCTCAATCTTGGATAGTGGCGGCTCACTCCTCTTCTCAGCTGCTTCTCCACTCCCTTGACTCATCTCCTCTGCTCCCAATCACAGGTTCCAGCTCCCCCTTTGCTGTCCGCACCAAAGTCCCACACAATTTCCACAAGTGTCGGCGCCAACGAAATTTCGGCAGAGTTTCCCCTTAGCGGAAGTCACATCCAACCTCCAGAACTCCACTTAGGCACGCCCACAGGCCATGGTGGGTCTAGGAGGGTCTTCACACTTCAGTAGACTCCCCAGAAGGTCCTTAATCAGCTCTGATACCACTTGTTAGAGACTAAGGACGGAGTCTATGAAGATTATGGGCCTAAATTTCTCAAAATCGTTGGTCTCAATTTCTGGACAGAAAAGTCGAGTTCACAAGAAACGCTGTCGACGAAACGTTCACGGTCAAAACTTCACTAAACTCAGATATGCTGTAGCCCTAGTCCGTGGCTACAAATCCCAATTTGAATCGTATCAAGAGGTGAAGTAAATCTCGACTTATAAATTTCGGCGCACAGGGGGGTATGCTGCCATGAGAACTTAACTCAATAATAAGAGTCTCACAATTTCACAATAACTACACAAGAGAGTTAGAGTAGCAGTAAACTAGGTGGGATGGGATAAGGAGGACGAGAGGGAAGGTCCCACGATAGTCCCCAACCAAGGAAACCCCATGCCACATAATTCCCCTCTCCATAGGCAACCCCACTTTCACTTATGTCACTTTCCCAACCCATGCCATCCACCTTGCCCAACTTGGCCACACTTGCCAGCCTGGTTTGGCTCCTCCCAACCACTTGGCAGCATCTACAGTGATGTTGACGAATCTCCCAACGCCCAAAAGTCTATACCCCTTATGGAGTCAACACCACAACTTCCCATAGTCACAACAACCAAATATCAAAAGCATACGAACTTCCAACGTTCGTAACTTTCTTGTTCGTGCTCCGATTGAAGCGATACTTGGTTCGTCGGAAAGCTCTTGAGCAGAGGAGTCACTTCAGATATCTGCTCAAGCCAAATAACATTCACACACACTCAGAAAAACCAAACCGCACAAAACACAAATTCTTGCATACGCTCACACCACGCATGCAACGCACGAACACATGATGGGAGGCAGACAGACGTGAATGCATATGATTGCATCACACAACAAACTCCCCCTCTGGCTGCCAACCATCATCCCACATGTCATAGCTCAAGCATGCACCCTCAATGCACACTCATCCCAGCAAGCTTCATGCCCTTCCAATGCTCAGATTCAGCCAGGCGCTTGGTGAGAATGTCAGCCGCCTGCTGATGGGTCTTCACAATCTCCACCCGCACCTCCTTGTCCAGGAGCCTCCTCACCCAATGCCACTTAGGCCTGATGTGCTTCGTCAGCCCATGAAGGCAGGCGTTCTTGGCAAGCTTCACTGCCGACTCATTGTCACAGAACATGATTGTCGGCTCCCTCTGACCAACTCCAATCTCCTCCAACAAACGCCTCAGCCACACCACCTCCTTTGCCCCATGATGCAGGGCCATGTACTCTGTCTCACACGAGGACTGCCCCACCTCATTCTGCTTCTTACTACACCAGCTCACTGCACCACCTCCAAACAGGCACATATAGCCTCCAATGCTGGTGCCATCCGCTTTCACAGAATTGAAGCTAGCGTCGGTGTAGCACGTCAAGAGCATCTCCCCCTTGCTCAAATCAGCTGCACCTCTCTGCAGCCTCTGTCTCACAGCACCATACTCCAAACCCACTGATGCCGTTGCACTCACATAGCGGACCAACCTCTTGGCTGCTTCCAGCTGCTCATGACTAGGGCGTGAAACCACACTGGCAAGCCTGGATGTTGCAAAGGCAATGTCAGGGCGCGTGTGGTTAGCCGCATAGTTGAGTGCCCCAACCATGGAATGAAAAAGCTTCCTGTCACTCTCACCCACCACCTCCTCATCAGCACAGGGCTCCACAGTGAACCCCGAAGGCAGTGGGGTTGTTGGCTTTCCTCCATCTTGCAGCCCATACTTCTCAGCCAGCCCCTCACAATACTTTCTCTGGTGCAACCTCAACACTCCCTTGTCAAGGTCCCTCTCCACATGCATGCCCAAATAGTACTTCACATCTCCCATCTTGGAGCACTTAAACTGCATCTCCAGCATCTCTTCCACACGCTCAATCATCGCAGACGACTCGGAGAAGAGCAGGATGTCGTCCACATACACCAGGAGCATAACGAACTGCTCCTTCTCTTGCAGCAAGAACAAGCTGTGGTCGCACTCACTCTTCTTGAACCCCCCAGCCAGCAGTGTCTCCTCTAGCTTGTGGTACCATGCACGAGGAGCCTGCTTCAGGCCATAGATGGCCTTCTTCAGCCTGCACACCCTGCCGCTCCCATCATCCAAACCCTCAGGCTGTAACATGTACAGCTCCTCCAGAATGATCCCATTGAGGAAGGCGGTGGTAATATCCATCTGCTTCACCCGCCTTCCACGGTTTGCTGCCATTGCCAATGACACCCGCAGTATCGTACCTTTTCCCACAGGAGCAAAAATCTCGTCAAAGTCCTTCCCCTTTGTCTGCTGAAACCCCTTAGCCACAAGCCTTGACTTGTAGCGAGTCAGCGCCCCATCAGGTCCGTACTTGTGCCTGAAAATCAGCTTTGAAGAAATGGCCTTCTTCCCAGGAGGCATCTCACATAGCTCCCAAGTCTCATTCTCCAGCAGAGAGTCATACTCCTCCTTCACACTCTGCTTCCACTTTTCAGCATCGGGCCCGCTCAATGCCTCAGCTAGCGTCTTGGGCTCAGGGACGGCTGCCCAGTAGCAGTGTGCTATCTCTTCCTCATCACACTGCTCAGCCACACTCCCAGCCCTTACCACCTTTGGCTTGCCAAAGCTCGGATAGGTCAGCCGGTTAGGAGGGCGCACATCCCTCCTAGGACGGTCAGCCGGACGTGCGGCACCTTGTGAAGCACCTTGCTGCTGCTGCTGCTGCAACTGCTGCTGCTGCTGCTGCTCCTCCACCTCAGGTTCTCCCCCATCCTCAGTCACCCCAGAAATCTCCTCCTCTGAGACACTGACCTGCACTTGCCTTGAAGGCCGCTGCACTTCATCGGCCTCAATGATCAGCGGTGTAGTAGGGAGCTTCTGCTGCTGCTGCTTCCACTCCTTATAGTACAAGGACTCAAGGAACTTCACATCCCTTGACACAGTCAGCTGCTGGCTGGTCAAGTCCCAAATCAGCCAGCCCTTGTGATCCTTAGCAAGCCCCAAGTGCACACCCCATCTCCCAGAAGCTTCCAGTTTTCCCCTCTTCTCCTTAGGCACATGAAACACTACCATGCACCCGAAGGCTCTCAGCATGTTTACAGCTGGTGCACTCCCATACCACTTGGTGTAGGGGACCCACTGCTTGTCCCCCACAGTCGCCAGCACCCTGTTCTTCACAAGGGTGACCTGTCGCAGTGCAGTCACCCAAAACGGATCCGACAACCCTGCACTCCCAAGGAGAGTGCGAGCACCTTCCTGCAGGGTCCGGTTGAACCGCTCAGCCACGGCGTTCTGCTGAGGGTTGTAGGGCACCGTGAGCTGATGCTGGATCCCCTTCTTCTTCAGCACCGCCTCAAAATCAGCGCCAATGAATTCTCCCCCGTTGTCAGTGCGGATCACCTTCACCTTATGTCCGCTCTCCCTTTGAGCTCTCGGCATCCACTCCTTGAGAACAGCCGCTGCCACCTCCCCCTTGGTCTTGAGAGGGTACACCCTCACCGCACGCGTTTGGTCGTCCACTATCGTAAAAAAGTAGCGGCTGCCCGAGAGAGAAAGGGCCCTCGTGGGGCCCACCACATCCATGTGCACTAGTGCAAGTGGAGCCTTGGCTGGTCCTGTGCTGCTACTGAAGGGAAATTTTGTGAACTTGGTCTCAAGGCATGTAGGACAGCTCCCAATCTCCTTTGCTGCCCCCTTCACCTCCAGCCCCTTCAAGCACCCATCCTTCACTAACTTCTGCAACATAGGGATGTTGATGTGACACAACCTCTCATGCCACGTCTCCCAATCGGCATCACCATTCCCAGATGAAGCCTTTGCCCATGCAGTGGTTGCATCCACACCAGCAAGCACCTCACCATGTGGCTGCTGTGACTACTGCACCTTCTTGACTGCATCCAGGGCCCCACCAATTGGTGCAATCTCCTCTCCCCCCGCAGATGCCTTAGCCGTTGCTGCAGCCGCTGCCGTTGCCGGTGGTTTCCCATTCCAAGGGATGATGGGCAGCTGCCATAGGTCCTTGATGCAGCTGCTCTTCTCCTCCAAATCCCACAGCAGCAAATTCCCAAGCTTTGCACGGCAGCTGGTTGGGTCGAAGGTAACTTTGCCTTGCTTTTCTGCAGCCGGCGCACATAGAGAAGGTTAGCGGATAAACCTTCAACCAACAGCACATTCCCCAGCCCCACAAGCCCCCCATTGGCTCCCATGACCTTGGCATTCCCAACACCAATCACAGGGAGCAAAGCACCTGAAGCGGCAGCCACAAACTTGATCTTCCCTGGGGGTTTTACCTCGTCAAGCAAATCTGCCCGTGGAGTCATGTGACTTGTGCAACCTGAATCTATCACCCAGTGGGTGAGGGGGTGCATCACAACCTTCCCAACTGAACCTACATCACCCCCACTCCCTTGCACATCCTCAACCATGAGGAACATCCCAGGGTCAGCTTTACCTTGTGCACCTGAACCTTGCACAGCACCACCTCGTGCACGTTCACCACTTGGCGGCTTCATGCCTGGGGACGCCCATCCCTCAGGCCGGCTGAAACACTTGAACCATGGGTGTCCAGCCTTCTTGCAGTACCAGCACGCACCCTCCATTCGGGTGCTCCCCCTGCCACCAGAGCTCACATGCCCCTCATTGTAGTCACCTCGGCCTCTCCCTCTGCCAAAGCCTCTCCCACTGCCTCGGCCTCTCCCACCCCCTCTTCCTCTGCTGCCTCCTGCAGCTCCATACTGTCAGAAAACTAGAAAGATGTTGGAGTACAAGTAGGAAACCCTAGAGAAGTGTACCCCCTAAAGGCTAACCCACTGTAGCCTATACAACAGAAACATATAAAAGTTTGACACACCCCCATAGGCTAAGTGGGGGAGAGCAAGGGGTCACAGGACCAGTCAAGAAAGACAAAGCAAGCTCAGGGTGGATCACAACGTCACCACACACTCTGAGCACAAGCATAGGACCACAAGGCCAGTTCACATGCAGAGGCATATATGTAGCACAAGCATCACAATGATCTATATCTAGCAAGCATGCAGGTATATATATATATAGATCACAGTACAGGCAAAGTCTACAACAAGTGAGGAAAAGTGGGCACAAGCCCTAGCAAAGTGCAGAAACGCTGATGATCACCAGACTGAAGTGCCTTGGTGAATATATCAGCAGTGTTGGCCTGAGTGGCCACGTAACTCAGACGAAGCTGACCACGCTGCTGCAACTCTCGAGCCGGAAAGTAACGTAGAGCGATGTGCTTAGTTCTGTGCTCCAGTCTGTGCTCCTCATACAAGGCAATGGCAGCCTTGTTGTCGACGTACAGCACTGGAGGAGAACGAGGCCGCTCTCCCTGGTCGGTCAGTAGGTAGGTGAGCCAGCGTAACTCCTGTGCAGCCATGGCTGTGGCGTAGATCTCAGCCTCACAACTGGAGCTGAGAACTGAAGACGAACGCGTAGAACGCCACGAAACTGAGTCAGAGCCAAGGCTGAAGGTGTAACCCTGTGACGACCGCTGAGTAGCCTGGTCGTCAACCCAAGAAGCGTCTGAGTGCCCAGTGAGAACAACTGAGCTCCCTCCTCCAAGCACGAGCCCCATGCCCGATGTACTGCACAAGTAGCGCAATACCCTCTTTGCAGCATCCCAGTGCACCTTTCGGTGCCTACCAGGAGCCACGTAGAGGGCCAGAAGGCCAAGAGGGTACGCTAGGTCAGGACGAGTGCAAGTCATCAGGTACATGAGGCAACCAACTAGCTCTGGGTAAGGACCACTCGGCTCTACGGACTCATCCGAAGGCAGAGCTGAGAGCGAGTGACCTGTAGCCAGAGGAGTGGCCTGTGCTGAGGACCAGGTGAAGCCGAAGCGCTGAAGGACCTGCTGCACCATGTGTGACTGAGTCAGTGTGATGGTGCGCTGTGCTCTGTCCCGGGTGATCTGCAAGCCAAGGTAGCTGCGCAGTTCACCCAGGTCTGTGCACGTGTGTCTCTTCTGCAGCTCCGACTTCACGTGGGCGAGAGCCTCAGTGTCAGCAGTGGCAAAGACCAAGTCGTCGACGTACACGAGGATGTAGAAAGGCGGCAGCGAAGTGTCGGTGCGCAGAAACAGCGACGGGTCAGCAGTGGAAGGCGCGAACCCAAGTGCCGCAAGAGTAGTCCTCAGTGTGTCGTGCCACTCGCGTGGCGCCTGGCGGAGACCGTAGACCGGCCGCCGGAGGCTCCACTGGGTACCAGGAGGAAACGACCCAGTGAAGCCAGGAGGGCGGCGCAGCCAGATCTCCTCGTGCAGGCTGCCCTGCAAGAAAGCTGTGCTGAAGTCAAGAGAGTGAAGCTCGTAGTCACGCTGAGCAGCAACGTGCAGTAGCACCCGAAGAGTGGTCATCTTCGGGGTGGGGGAGAAGGTTTGAAAGAAGTCTACTCCCTATCGCTGACTGAAGCCTCGAGGAACGTAACGAGCCTTGAAGACAGGCGGAGAACCCGGCGGCCGCTTCACCCTGAAAATCCACATGCCACTAACGATGTTCGCCCCAGGAGGGGGAACCTCGTCGACTTAAGTGCCAGTGGACTTCCAGGATGCCACCTCTGTGTCCATGGCTGACTGCCACTGAGAGGAGTACTCACCCGCGATCGCCTCAGCGTAAGAGCGCGGGGTCGGGATGTCTGGAGCATCTGGGTCTCCCTCAAGGGCAATCAGCATGGACACGAGATGAGGCGCAGCGGCTGCAAGACACTCAAGGTCCTCGTGTTTGTCCTCAAGGACGTCCGTGCCTAGAGCACACTCACCCCCGATGGACGGAGGACAGACAGACTCAGACTCAGCAACAAGACTCGCGGCGTAGTCTAGACGACAGCGAGCAGCAAAGTCGACAAGCTCAGCAACTAGGGCAGACGCAGCAGCAGACTCAAAGGAAGGGTCAGTGACAGCAGTGGCCAGTAGACGCGTGACAGTAGGACTGGCAGCACGAAGAGAGTCAGACTCCGGGTCAGCAAGAACAGGAAGAGAGGACGCAGGAGGAGACGGCAGAGGGACACGCTGTGGAGCAGTGGAAGGACGCAGAGTCATATAGTGTGTGCCAGGGACAGGTGGAGGACGCTCACGCGGAACACGGCGACCAGTGCGAGCAGCACGAACAGGTGACACAGGACGAGACACAGGCGACACAGGACGAGACTCAGGCTCACGACGCTCTGTAAGACCGCCTGTCGGACCAGTATAGGAAGAAGGACCAGGAAGTGGCGAGGCAGGCGGTAGCTGTGACTGCGACTGGACAGGCGGAGGACACTCTAAGGAGGGAGGAGGACTGGGAGGAGGCGGCTGTCCAAGAACCTGCTGAAGGAGCGGAACAAAGTACGGCTGCGGCCGTGAAGTGCCCCCAGAAGCAGCAGAGACAGCACCAGAACCTCCAGCTGAACCAGCACCAGCAGCACCTCCAGCAGCTCCAGAACCTCCAGTAGCACCAGTAGCACCTCCAGCAGCTCCAGTACCTCCAGCAGCACCAGCAGCACCTCCAGCAGCTCCAGGACCTCCAGCAGCACCAGCAGCACCTCCAGCAGCTCCAGCACCTCCAGCAGCACCAGAAGCACCTCCAGCAGCTCCAGCACCTCCAGCAGCACCAGCACCAGCAGCACCTCCAGCAGCTCCAGGACCTCCAGTAGCAGCAGGGCCTCCAGCTGGCGGTATCTCATCATCAGGAGCTCCACTCCGGAGGCTGCAGCGTCGAGCGTACCACTCACGTAGTCGCTGAGGGGAGGGAGGCTCCGGCTGTAACACTGTACCTGCAGGGCCACTAGCCCCGACACAGCACACCCCCCAGCTCCAGTAGCCCCACGACGGAGGCTGTACCGCTGGGAGTACCACTCACGCAGCTGCTGTGAAGAGGGAGCGCCAACAGGCGCAGTACGGTCAGTCTCAGAACCCCCAGCCTCAGCTCCTCTAGGCTCAGCACCCCCAGTCGCAGCACCCCCAGGCTCAGCACCCGCAGTCTCCGCACCCCCAGACTCAGCACCCCCAGTCTCCGCACCCCCAGGCTCAGCACCCCCAGTCTCAGCACCCCCAGACCCAGCACCACCAGGCTCAGCACGCGCAGTACCTCGCGCAGGACCAGAGTCAACAGCTACCTCGACAGGCTCGACCGGGTCTACCTGGGAAACACCTAAGGGAGCAGCACCCTGGGGAGCGAGGGGGTCTACCGACGGGACACCTGGGTTGAGGAAGAGCGGCGGGGGGGGGAGCGGGGCAGTGCGGTAGGGGAAGAGACGGTAAAAGGGTACCGACTCGTCAAAGGTGACGTCCTGAGAGGCGAGGACATGGCGCGAGGTGGGGTGGTAAAACTGCCAGCCAGGCGCGTCAGGGACAAAGCCAAGGAAGACACAGGGAACGGCACGGGATGAGAGCTTGTCCGCGGACGTATCACGGACAAAGGCTCGACATCCCCAGACTCGAAACACCGACGCATTGCCATCCTCCCCCGTCCAACGCAGGGTAGGCGAGGTCTCCGGAACAGAGACTCGGGGCCAGAGGTTGAGCTGATGCGCGGCGTACTGCACTGCAAACGGCCACAGGAAATGGGGGGCAGCCGCATGGATCATGGAGGTACAAGCGACCTCCTCGACGAGACCAATGCGGCGCTCACCAACCCCATTCTGCTGCGGAGAGGCCGGGAGAGTGAACGTCTGGCGGATGCCGTGCTCCGCACAGTAGGCTGCCAAGAGGTCAGAGGAAAACTCGCCACCACTGTCAGAGTGCAGACGTAGGACAGGAAAGTCCGACTGGAACCGCTCGCGGAGCTGGAGACGAGCAGCGCGGATCCAGGGGATCAAGACATCAGGGACCTCACCCTTGGTACGCAAGGGGAAGACCGTGGTGTAGCGTGTGTAGTCGTCGACGACCAGCAGAAAGTACCGCTCGTGGCCCTGTCCCCGGACGCGGGCGGGGCCCCACACGTCCAGGTGGAGAGTCTGCAGGGGAGCCTCTGTGGGAGGGAACGAGGAAGAGTGAGGAGCGGCGCACTGCCACCCCTCGACACAGGGAAGACAGGAAGGAGCAGGCGAGGGTGGCAGGGGAGGGAGAACCCTGGAAAGACCAGAGACAAGGTACCTGGAGTGCATGCCGCGAAGGCGCTGCACTGACGGGTGACCAAGGCGGTGGTGCCAAAGGACAGTCCTGTGCGACAGGGAGCGACACGAGCAGGGGGCCGACAGCTGACCTGACGCAGACGCAGACGCAGCTACCTGAGGGGACTCAGTGGTCAGTGTGTACAAGTCCGACCCTGGCTGCCGAGTGAAGGTAGCCAGGTGACGACCCGTCTGGGCACACGTGCAGTGTGTCACACGCTCGTAGGCAGGGGTGAACTGGTGAACACCCGCGTCCTGGAGCGCGGAACCCGCCACCAAGTTCGTAGAGAACGAGGGGAGGTAGAGGCTCGACAGTGTGCCAGACGGGACAGCAGGAAAAGGGAGGGTAGTGGTGGAGGTCGCAAGGACCGGACCCCCTGAGGGGTCATCCAGGGAGACAGCAACCGGTCTAGGAAGCTGCTCTAGGGCAGTGCGGTCACGAAAGAAACAGCGGGAAGCACCTGAGTCTAGTGTGAAGGTGTGCAGTGCCTCAGTAGGTGCGGTACCAGCAGACGCAGACGCACTAGCACCTAGGGCAGCAGCCTCACCAGGACCTAGAGCAGCAGACTCACTAGCACCCAGAGCTGCAGCCTCACTGGTCCCAATACCCGGGTCACGCGGTACACTCAGGTAACAGTCACCCTCAACACTAATAGTCAATGCATACATAGCAGCAAGGATAGCATCATAATCAAGAGCAAAGATATCAATCCCCTTCTTGTAGATCAGCCCAGCGGGGCAGCTCAGAGGCGTCAGGAAACTGCTCGCGCCAGGCGTCGTCGAGGCGAAGGAAACAGCGCTGCGCCGTGTGAAACCTCCCACAAGTCTGGCCAGTGCGGTCACCTGTGCGGATGACGTACGGGCAGGTACCTCCACCCCCATACCCCCCACACTGAGAGTACCACTCACGTAGCTGATGGGGCGACTGGGGCTCGCTGGGACGCTGCTGTTGCTGCCTCTGGCCGCCGCCGAACCCGCCACGCTGCACCGCTCCACCGCGCCCTCCACCAGCTCCACCGCCGCCACCACTGCCACCACCACCACCTCCACCTCCACCACCGCCGCCTCCACCACCCCCGGCTCCGCCACTGCCCCCCCCACCACCAGCACCACTCCCACCACTGCCGCCACCGCCGCCGCCCCCTCCACCCCCTCCACCACCACCTCCCCCGCCGCCGCCTCCTCCACCCCGGCCCCCCTTGCCCCTGCCGCCCTTGCGCCTCCCACTGGGAGCGAACGCAGCTCCGACCCCCTCAGCACCGAGGTAGTCGACAGCACCAGCAGATGCGATGGAGGGGAGAAGGGGGGAGGGGGAGCATCCCTCAAAGAAGGGTGTGCGAGGGTCGCCACGAGAGGCACCTACAGCTATAATGCTCTTCTCAGCTGCTAGGAGTTCCTTCTCGAGCAGGTCGACAGTGAGGTCTGTGGGGGAGAGAGCGAGAAAGTGGTCCCTGACAGCGCGAAGAGAGTCAGGGAGGCGAGTGACCAGGTGGTAGAGGGTGAGGTACATCGGGGGGGGGTTCTTGGCTAGGAAATCGGGGGGGAGTGCGGCTCGGTAGCGGAGATCACTAGTACGGAGGTGAGTGATGAGGTCAGCTACAGTGGCAAAGGCAGACAGATCGGGGAAGAGGTAGGGCAGCGAGAGACGGCCTATCGCAGCAGTGGCAAGGGAGGAGTAGCGGGCAACTACAGCATCATACAGTTCCTTAGCGGTCTTATGCTGGCCGAAGTGCTCGCGCTCATCTAACGGCAGGTGGCTGCGAACGGCTAGGCGAGCATGGGCGTCACGAGTCTGCCACTGTGAGCGAGCAGTACTGTTAGCAGTAGCAGCAGGTGCGGGAGCAGCGCGTGACGTGTGGTCATAGAGGGAAACATCGTCCTTGGCAGTGATCTGGAGGTACAGGTGAAGGTCATCGAGCCAGACATCGAACTTAATCGGACGGCCCTCAGCGTCAAAGGTGAGAACAGTAGGAGTGGCCATAGGGACAGTAGCAGTAGTGACAGTAGCAGTAGCAGTAGTAGCAGTAGCAGTAGCAGGAACAGGAGCACTAGTTGCTGCAGGTGGGGCGGCGCGGCTCGGTCAGGGCAGCGCGATTCGGGCGGCGCGACTCGGGCGGCGCAGCTCGGGCAGGGCGGCGAGGCGTGGCTCGGACTGGGCTACGCGGCACGGCGCGACAGTGGGCCTATGCGTGGGCGGCTGTAGTGGGCGGTCCGCGGCTGTGCGTGGGCTGCAGTCGCGCGCGGGCAGCGGCTTACAAGGGCGACGCGGCGGCCTACGGGCGGGGCTGCGGGCCGCTAGCGGGCTACGCGCGGCCAGGGGGGCCGGTCGACGGGCGGCTAGAGGGCTACTCGTGGCGGCGTGGGCGGCTAGCGGTCGGCGCGCGCGCAGAAACGGCCGCGCGCGGGCTTCTAGCGGGCGGCGTGCGCTAAAAAAAGAGAGGCCGCGCGCGGCATCAGCGAGCTGCGCACGGGCAGCAGGAGAAGGAGAGGCGCACGAGGGCGCACTAGGAGAGAGGCGCTGGAGGGCGCTAAGTCGATACGGTGCTCGAGGGCGCTTCTAACGGTGGGCCCTTAGGTAAGTCCTAGGTCTAGAACCTAAGCTCTTAATACCATGTCAGAAACAAGAAGTGTTGAACTAGAAAGATGTTGGAGTACAAGTAGGAAACCCTGGAGAAGTGTACCCCCTAAAGGCTAACCCACTGTAGCCTACACAACAGAAACATATATAATGTTTGACACATACCCCTCAGCAGTTTTGTTGGCAGCACCACCTCCCGTGTGGCGCCTGCGGAAGTCCTCCTGCAGGATCTGCTGCCGTAGCCACTCAGGCGTCCACTTGTCCTGCTGAACGTTGAGGGTGGGGATAAGGTTGTCCCACGAGTTGTCGAGCACCGAGATGATCTTGGTGCACTGCTGCATCTCCGACACCTTGCTGCCCGCCGCTGCCATCCTCGCATAGGTGTCCTTGACCTTGTCAAGCACCGGCTTCACATCGTCTCTCGGCCAAATGGAGAGGGCAGCGAGCTCCTTCTCCAATACGATCACCATCGGCAGCGTGTTGGGCTGAACCACGTCGCGTAGCAGCTTCCACGCCTTTGGTCCCGAGTCATCGAGCTCCACCAAATCCTTGATGTGCTGGAACATGTCGTTGTTGATCGACTGTATAATCAAGTTGTACAGCACCGCGCTTTTCTCAATCCATCGATCGCGGGCATCTCCTTCCTCCGGCATCTTCTCTTCTCCCATTGCGAGTTTCAGCAACTTATAGCGCTTGAAGGCGCTCCGCATCCGCCCGCTCCATTCCTCGTAGTTGGAGCCATCCAATGCCTCAATCTTGGATGGTGGCGGCTCACTCCTCTTCTCAGCTGTTTCTCCACTCCCTTGACTCATCTCCTCTGCTCCCAATCACAGGTTCCAGCTCCCCCTTTGCTGTCCACACCGAAGTCCCACACAATTTCCACAAGTGTCGGCGCCAACGAAATTTCGGCAGAGTTTCCCCTTAGCGGAAGTCACATCCAACCTCCAGAACTCCACTTAGGCACGCCCACGGGCCATGGTGGGTCTAGGAGGGTCTTCACACTTCAATAGACTCCCTAGAAGGTCCTTAATCAGCTCTGATACCACTTTTTAGAGACTAAGGACGGAGTCTATGAAGATTATGGGCCTAAATTTCTCAAAATCGTTGGTCTCAATTTTTGGACAGAAAAGTCGAGTTCACAAGAAACGCCGTCGACGAAAAGTTCACAGTCAAAACTTCACTAAACTCAGATATGCTGTAGCCCTAGTCCGTGGCTACAAATCCCAATTTGAATCGTATCAAGAGGTGAAGTAAATCTCGACTTATTAATTTTGGCGCACAGGGGGGTATGCTGCCATGAGAACTTAACTCAATAATAAGAGTCTCACAATTTCACAATAACTACACAAGAGAGTTAGAGTAGCAATAAACCAGGTGGGATGGGATAAGGAGGACAAGAGGGAAGGTCCCACGATAGTCCCCAACCAAGAAAACCCCATGCCACAGAATTCCCCTCTCCATAGGCAACCCCACTTTCACTTTTGTCACTTTCCCAACCCATCCCATCCACCTTGCCCAACTTGGCCACACTTGCCAACCTGGTTTGGCTCCTCCCAACCACTTGGCAGCATCTACAGTGATGTTGACGAATTTCCCAACCCCCAAAAGTCTATATCCCTTATGGAGTCAACACCACAACTTCCCATAGTCACAACAACCAAATATCAAAAGCATACGAACTTCCAACGTTCGTGACTTTCTTGTTCGTGCTCCGATTGAAGCGATACTTGGTTCGTCGGAAAGCTCTTGAGCAGAGAAGTCACTTCAGATATCTGCTCAAGCCAAATAACATTCACACACACTCAGAAAAACCAAACCGCACAAAACACAAATTCTTGCATACGCTCACACCACGCATGCAACGCACGAACACATGATGGGAGGCAGACAGACGTGAATGCATATGATTGCATCACACAACAGAAAGCAGTTCACCGACTTCATCAACGGCAAGGGGATCCTCCACGACCTGGCTTGCCCGTACACCCCGCAGCAGAACGGCATGGCGGAGCAGGAGATGAGGACGGTGGTGGAGTCGGTGCGGACGATGCTGCTGCACATGGGCGTGCAGCACCACTGGTGGCACCTTGCTCTGCGGCAAGTCTTCTAGGTCTGCAACTGCATGCAGAGGTCGACACTACCACCAAGGACGACGCCGTACCAGCTGCTTACCGGGAAGAAACCCGACCTGTCGCGGGCACGGGTGTGAGGCTGCATGGCGCAGTTCTTGGTCCCCGAACAGCAGCGTGGTGGGAAGCTGAAGCCGAAGGCCAAGTGGGGCCTTCATCTCGGCGTGTCGGAGGAGAGCAAGGGCTGGGAGCTCCTCGACATCGCCGACAACCGGGTGGTCACCACGTCTGACGTGGTGTTCTACGAGAACATGTCGCTGGAGGTGTGGAAGTCGGAGCATGGGCCGGCGTTGGGGCAGACGCCGACCACCCCGCCATCAGACACCTCGACGGCGACGCTGCCTCTGCTCGCCGAGGTCGGTGAGCTGGCTGGTTGAGGACGCCGAGGTCGTCCATCCTCCTTCCCCTCCCCTTGCCCCTCCCCTCGTGGCCGACATGCGCGGGCTGACTCCGATGTCGGCCTCCGGCGATGAGGGGAGAAGTGAGACGTCGCCTTCCACGCCCTTCATGACACATCATTAGGGAATAAGCCCTCTTGTTAAGTGAGGATTGCACTAAGGGGGTCAAGCAACAATATTAACTTTGAGAGAAGGCATGAGTAAACACTCAATAGAGAAATGTGCAAACATTAACGCGATGATGCGAGGTAGCCTATGCAGTGCTGGCATCTTGGTATGGGCTATTCCCGAGGCGAAGGCCGATTCACTCGCACTGTGAAGTCATTCATCCATCGTTCAGTCAATCCGTGGGTTATGTCGTTGTGGTCAATTGCGCACGAATGAAATGTCTGTCCCATCGAGTCGTATGGCTAACACTATTTAGTAAACGCGATGTCGCCCCCGCAACTAATTCGAACTCGGTCCACGCGTTCTCGTATAGATAGCGGCGTGCCGTCGACTGGTTGCGAATCCATCTCATGTAAGCATCAGTCTAAGGGCAATTGCAGTTTCCTGGGTGTAACAATGTTGATCAGGCTGTGACTTGCTCTGCCGTGGACGAAGATCTTTACTAATTTGGTATGAATCTTCCCTCTGGGTAATGTCAGAATAGTAGCACAACGAGGAACTAGGGTTTTGGTAGGGCATAGGCTTAGTAGCCTAGGCCAAGGAGAAACAAGAGGGTTGTGCCAAAAGAGGAGTGATTCACTATGGAAGGCATACAAGATATAGTCAAGGAAATGGGCAAATGGTGCACCACCAACCAGGAAACTAAGATAACTACACTAGGCTCTACTGTAGGCATTTATAAATGTATACGAATACTTTTCAACACACCCCCTAAATGCCTACAGTGAGAACCGTGTGCAGCACAACGCCTGCAGGGGCACACCAAGTGCATCGGAAGAAGCAGCAGCAGAACATGTGAGGAGGAGAGAGAGAGAGGACAGGGGTTGGCGGGCGGAAAGAGAAGGGGGGGGGGGGCGGGGTAGGGGCTGCGCATGCGGCTGCAGATGCGCGTGCAGAGGGGAGCAGCCGCGCATACCGCAGTCGCCACGCACCGCAGCAGGGCGCGCGGGGCGCGCAGGGCAGCAGGGCGCGCGGGGCGCGCAGGGCATCAGGGCGCGCGGGCCGCGCAGGGCAGCAGGGCGCGCGGGGCGCGCAGGGCAGCAGGGCGCCCGGGTGGCAGAAACCGCCGCGCGCTCGGGACGCACGACGGACAGAAACCGCCGCGCGCTCAAGGCGCACGACGGGCAGAAAACCGCCGTGCGCTCGGGGCGCACGACGGGCAGAAACCGCCGCGCGCTCGGGGCGCACGACGGGCAGAAACCGACGCGCGACGGGCGCGCGCCGGGCAGAGGCGCACGAGGCGCCGGGCAGAGGCGCACGAGGAGCCGGGCAGAGGCGCACGAGGCGCCGGGCAGAGGCGCACGAGACGCCGGGCAGGCGCACGAGGCGCCTGGGAGAGGCGCACGAGGCACCGGGCAGAGGCGCACGGGGCGCCGGGCAGAGGCGGACAGCGTGATGGGCGGCGCGACAGGGTGCGCCATAGCGGAAGCTAACGGTGGGCCCACGATCATCGGTCCGAGGAGGAACCGCTCTGATACCATGTCAGAATAGTAGCACAACGAGGAACTAGGGTTTTAGTAGGGCCTAGGCTTAGTAACCTAGGCCAAGGAGAAACAAGAGGGTTGTGCCAAAAGAGGAGGGATTCACTATGGAAGGCATACAAGATATTGTCAAGGAAATGGGCAGATGGTGCACCACCAACCAGGAAACTAAGATCACTACACTAGGCTCTACTTTAGGCTTTTTAAATGTATACGAATACATTTCAACAGGTAATATGGGTTTCTTTGCCACTGTATCCTCCTTATTCAACTGAGTGTGGTCGACTGCTTCAATTGGCGCGCTTACTCGATGAGTGTCGGTTGGGTTGGGCGAGTCAGGAGCCTCGTCAATAGAGGACCTGTCTTTCCCGCTATTGACGAGGCTCCTGACTCGCGGTCTTTCCTTGCTACTCATGCTCTTTCTGCTGCTTGGGTCCCATAATATTTTTTCTCCGCATGCTAAACACTCGCTTTTACGATGCCTGGACCGATTGCACGCGAAGCAACGTCCTCGAAAAGGCGTGATAGCGGCATTCGTGGGTACGGCTCGCACCGTGGCGTGTTCGGTTGTCCATTGAGTACGGTGTCCCTAGTTGCTGTATGGCCTCGGCATTGGTCGTCGCAACGATTCAGCTTCTCCGCCATCGCCATGATGCCATTGAAGTTGGTGACGCCGCAGAGCAAGATTTCTTGCGCTATTTCGGGCTTTAGGCCGCCGACGTAGTAATCTACGCGTTTCGGATCGTGCATGTCTCCTACTTGCTCGCACAGAGCAATCCACTCGTGTAGTCATGGACAGATCGAAGGTATCGCCAAGTACGCAGCTTCGTAGGTCAGGAAGGTCCCCCCCCCTTGCGGTAGTGGCTCATACTAGTTCGAGTGACGATGACACGCCACCAATCCATGGGGGGTCCTCACAGCAACAACAAATCCTCGCCACATCCGACGTGACGTAGATCAAGTATAAAACGCGTTCATCGTGAAAATCCACGACTCTATCGTTGGACCACCCCATTGACTCAGGTCAAAGCATGGAGGGCGCTGCGTCTTGAGCGGCATGGGTGACACAATCGCAGAGTCATCGGGTTCCGTCGTAATATGGTGTTCCCCACGCGACGACTCAATTGAAGTTGTTCCCGTATGGTGTGTCGTACCGTGTACGTCGCATGCTTCACGTGCGACGCCATCGCTTGCAGCAGTCAAGCATTGTCCCACGATCTCATGTCAGGACGGCGTTGTTGGTACTGGTGGTGCTTGTGCATGTGCAAGGTTTGATGCGCGCTGGAGAGATTCGCGTTCCGCCGTGAGGGTGGCGATTTCCAGCTCGTTATCGTTCAATTGCTGCATCAGTTTATTCAGGCGCTCCTTTGTGAGTTCCAATGAGATCAATGTGATCCCTCTAGGAAATTCCTCCTTGACATCATGGCCCCGTTCGCCAGCACTTTTGAGGCGGAATCAGGGATGTGAGCAACGTCTTACTGATGCCGACGACTAGGGTTTTACGTAGGTCAGCCCCCAAATTTCCAGCAGAGCCTACGATTCTGTCCGAGCCAAACGGAATCATTTTGGGCCTGTCTAACACCCCCCGTTTTGAATGAAATCAAAGACGTAGGAAACAACATCGCATATTCGTCCCCAGCCAAGCGTTTCGCCCGATGCCATTCCACGGTCATCCCCCCCCCCCCTCCCCCCCCTTTCGTGGAATTGCAAAAGGATGGCATTGGCATTCGTGTTCAGTTCCGAGGATAGCGTTGCAATTGGAAAGTGGGAAGGGTGGCTCTCGATTCTGTTGCAGGCCTTCCTCTTTCTAGTCGGAAGTTGCTGAAACACCCAAACCTGTTCGGATGGTTCCGCACTCATTTCGATATTTGAAGGACATCCCGATGTCGTCAAACTGGGAGGGGCCTGGCGAACGGGGCCCATGTCAAGCATGGTTTTGATTCCGCCCTCGGAATCCGCCTGCAGGTTTCCGAAGGCTAAATTCTGGGCGGCAGACGTCATGAGCTGCCCAAAAATCAAATCAGGGGTGCACCTTCGCGACGTGATGGCATGGCCTGACGAACATGCCACTTTGGAGACGGAATCGAGAAGGGAGAACTAACCTTGCGCCTTCCTACTCAGGCAACTGGCAAACCCAAGCCCATCCCTTATGTGCCCAGCCCAAACCGTGGAATAACGAGGGGATAGTATCGGGATTGGGCAGAGCGTACGCTCTACAAATTGGACAAACCTCGCTGTCAGAACACCCCGCTGGCAGATTAGGATTTTGTGCTCGTGCTTGGGCCAATTAAGCATGCGCGTGCGTTTTGCTTTGTTTTTTGCTTTTTTTTTTCTCGCTTTTTATCCAACGCAACAAACATGGCCATGCAATTTTGCAGTGCGGGAACCTCTCCTTCCTTTGACATCCGATAACGTTTTCGGATACACCATGTTTCCTGACGTTAGAACAAGCGGGAGCACTTGCTATAGTGCTTGGATTTTCCGGGTTGGTGCTAATTGCGGAGAGCCACTCTACAAGGTAGTGAGCTAGACTAAGGGGGGGGGGGGGGAGGGGGTTTGGCACGAACTACTAGGAATGATCGTACCTTTGCTTAGTTCCTTCGCACTTGCACATTCACGGGAGAAATCGGCAAGAGGTTCACCAGGCAAAGATTGCATTACTGAATGATTGAACAAGCAATGACAGAAATGACTACATCAGGCGCCTAGCAACTCTGCAGCTAGCCTGGTCGACCGCCAGCACAGCTTGGTCGACTGCCTGCCAGCGTTGCGTAGAGGAGCCGTGCCAACACTGCAAAAGGGCGACCTGCCAATACAGCAGGTCGACGGCGTGCCAACGCTGCAGTAAAGCGGCTGTCCAGCGTTGCACCCGTAGAAGACAGCAGTGCGTACGTAGGCAGGTGCGCGCAGACGATTGGCCCGACTTGGGGATGGTATCGGGATTGGGCAGAGCGTACGCTCTACAAATTGGACAAACCTCGCTGTCAGAACACCCCGCTGGCAGATTAGGAATTTGTGCTCGTGCTTGGGCCAATTAAGCATGCGCGTGCCTTTTGTTTTGTTTTTGCTTCTTTTTTTTTCTCGCTTTTTATCCAACGCAACAAACATGGCCATGCAATTTTGCAGTGCGAGAACCTCTCCTTCCTTTGACATCCGATAACGTTTTCGGATACACCATGTTTCCCGACGTTTGAACAAGCGGGAGCACTTGCTATAGTGCTTGGATTTTCCGGGTTGGTGCTAGTTGCGGTGAGCCACTCTACAAGGTAGTGAGCTAGACTACGGGGGGGGGGGGGGGGGGGGGGGGGGGGGGGGGTTGGCACGAACTACTAGGAGTGATCGTAGCTTTACCTAGTTCCTTAGCACTTGCACATTCACGGGAGAAATCGGCAAGAGTTTCACTAGGCAAAGATTGCATTACTGCATGATTGAACAAGCAATGACAGAAATGACTACATCAGGCGCCTAGCAACTCTGCAGCTAGCCTGGTCGACCGCCAGCACAGCTTGATCGACTGCCTGCCAGCGTTGCGTAGAGGATCCACGCCAGCACTGCAGAAGGGCGACCTGCCAATAGAGCAGGTCGACTGCGTGCCAACGCTGCAGTAAAGCGGCTGTCCGGCGTTGCACCCGTAGAAGACAGCAGTGCGTACGTAGGCAGGTGCGCGCAGACGATTGGCCCGACTTGCATCGTTATGCATCTGTCGGCTGTTGTTGTCAGAAGTAACTAGGTAAACTTAGGACCCATGGCTAGGGTTGAGGGTACTAGGATGAGTATCGAGAGAGTTTAGCAAAGGAGAAAGGTGCACTAGAATGGGCAAAGGCCCAAGAAGTACAAAGGAGAAACAAGGCAAAGGAGGTACACCACCAAACAGGGGGTTACACTACACTACACTACTCTACACTACACTACACTACACTACACTACTATAGGCAGTCTATATACGAAGCAAATACATACACATATTTGTTTCTGACAGTTGTCTGCGCCTGGCGAGCCACATCGACTTCGGGATACCAGCCCGAAGTCACCTTCGTCAATGCGACCTCGACGACGCTCGCGTGCCTCCGCTGAACTCGCCGAGCAGGTTACCTGGTCGACCTGGTCGACCACCAAGTGCTCTGGTCGACCACCAAGTGCCTCTGGTCGACCACCAGGTGCCTCTGGTCGACCACTAGGTGCCTCTGGTCGACCACCAAGTGCCTCTGGTCGACCACAGCTCCCGTCGAGCAACACTCTGGTCGACGGACCCTTCCGTCGACCAGCACTGCAGCTGCTGTCGCCGAGCTCCCCTCGTCGACTGCTGCTCACATGCCCTACGCAGGTCGAAGGACTGCTCCGTCGACCTCCCAGTCGAACTGCTCCTTCTGGTCGACGGCCCACCCGTCGACCAGCCCAGTCAGCTGCAGCTGTCGAGCTCCCTGGTCGACGGCTCCAGCCCCGTGACAGGCCTGTGCAGGTCGACAGCCACCTCGTCGACCTGCCCAGCAGAAGAAGGCCGTCGAGCACCCCTGGTCGACGGCAACACCACAGTGATCCGTGTAGCTCGACGAAGCCCGTCGAGCAGCTCCCTCACTGTGAACGGTCGGCTGCTTCTCCCGTACATCCGACCAAGTCGTCGGCGTTGCCCAAGCGAGGGCGGGGCCAACACTCCATTCCCGTTAAATCCTAGGAAGGTGGCGGGGAAATGCTCACCAGTCAAACAACAAACAGCGGTTGATAAGAGAACCATCGCTATTACGTACGGTTGAGTGCGGCAAATTGTGCCTCTGCTGTGTTTTAGAACCGTTTTGGACGCGTTGGTGTTATACAAACCGTGTGGTGCATACAGCCAAAGTACATGTAGCGCGAAACAGGGTGTAGGCGTGAGGGGATCTGCCGGCGAGGTTTGTTCTTCCCGGGTTCTTGCAGAGCCCTCGCCTAGCCCGAGCATACGGGGGGAGTGCAACTTGGAAGTTGGAAGTTGTGCTTGCGCTTGCGCAGGCTGCTTATTGGATGGGCGCATCCAGTGAGGCTGGGATCAAGGGGGGAGTAGGGTCTGGGGGTGGCCGCGGGGTGGCAGGGGGGGAGGGAGGGAGGGATTGAGGGATGTGGGGGGAAGGGATGGAATGATGGGGGCAACGCAACTTTCGAAATCCGACGAATCTGTGAGTGTAGCCATCCTTTCGAGATCAAATGAAACAAAACTTGACCGATTACTGCTCATTCACTGGTCACTGCTCCAGTAACCTTCCTGCTTCCTTCCGTTCCGTCAACTTGAGGGCTCCCCCGTGCCGTTAGCTGCCTCCCTCCTTCCGTTCTGTTGCGACGCATTCCGTTCCGTTCCGTCCCGTCCTGTCCCGTTCCTACGCTTCTCTCCTCTGCTTCCCTCTTGTGCTTCCGTCCTGGTGCTATTCCTAGTCTTGAGATTTTTTTTTCCGTACACCGCAGCATAGCACGCACACTCAGCACAACAACTCAGCACAGTTTTTAAAACCTCACTTGCTGCATGGCCTGCGCTGTCAGGTTTAGTGACTTGAAGTGAAGATGTAGCATTCGTCAAGGAGCGAGCTGACTCAGCGTCGCTGATGCTAGTTATGGAGCGTAAGAAGCATATTTCCTGCGGTGAACGAAACCTAAGGCTGAGGGACAGAGTGAAGCTACGCGGAGCGACGCAAATGCATAAAGACGAGGAGTCCTCCTGAACTTGATTCAAACTCGAGTCGAGTCGTCTGCAATTTTTAATGCAATGGCTCCTCGGTTCTCACCCACCGAAGCACAAGTCATCGCCGCGTCACGCACAGCTTTCCCGGCCTACGATACACCTCTCGAGGCTCGTCCCGCCGTGAATCGCGGTTGTACAGGAAGCACAACTATAAGAGTCGAAGACGTGGAACTGGCTTCGCTGGAAGGAAAGCTCCACCTTCTGGATCTCCAACGTCAGCTCAGCGCCGTTAAATGCCAGAGCTTCATGGAACTCTTGGATTCCGCCATGCAACGGACACCCGACTCGGACGACGAATCAGACGTCGCCACGCTGGCATTCCATTCCAAAGCTCGAGCAACTTCTGCTGACTCATTGCTAGAGCCGCGAATCGCGGCGCATGCCAGTCACTATCAACAATACCGAGAGACGCAAGCCCTTATGTTTTCAGTTGATCTTCCCCACCCCGCAAACGGGAGACGCGGCGGCTGCTCTCAGGAAAGCCGGCCTCGCTCTCTCAGGCGCCATGCGTCGGTCGACGTCGCGGCGCCTCTCGCGAGCAGCCATTCCTGGGCGAACGACTTGACCTTCTACGCCGAACCCTGCAACGCGCGTACCACTAACTCCCCCTGCTATCCGCACAGCATCTCCGACTTGCTGGTGTCGTCATACCCCGCGCATTTCAGTCCGCGACGCACCAGCTCCGCGCGGTCCAGCCCCAGACCCCACCGACGAGTCAGGTCCACGGAGCGTACTTTCGCCACCCACGCGCGAACCGACAATGCGGCACAACACTGCTCCATATTTCGTCAGGAAGTGCTTCAGTCCTTGCTCCTCACTCCTGACTCCGCGACCTGACGTATTTTTTTTTTTTTTGTAAAATTAACGCGCGTGATCCTTCAGTGAACCTTTTCCCAGTCTCCTCCGCAAGTGTCACTTCCTGCATACCTCCTCTAAACTATGACTTCGCAGTGCGCAGCCAGATTTTTCTCTTCCTATACATAATATTTTATATGTATATATATTTAGTACTTACCTAATAAATACGTAGTATACATACTGGTATTAAGCCCTTTGCAACAAAGAGCATAGAAAAGAAGTGAGAAGAAACCAAATGATCCTTATACGTATTTAAGGGGGCTTTACAAAGTGCCACTCACTCACCAAGGGTGAACAGGGCTCCTCTGCATTCCCCACAGGAAAAAAACCAACAAAGCAGGACATAAAAGCAAGAAACTAAAGAACACCGGTAACAGAACCTCAGATTGAGAGAACTGAAAGTGTGTATGCAGATACGATCTAATCAAATCAGATCAGAGCATGCGAATGATGCAGAGGCGGAGCGCGTCAATGTAAAGGTATACAAGACAAGGCTCCACAATCCCTGCTGCAGCCAGGGTTGCACATAGGCACAAATACGACTCCACCGATGCCCCATGGCCCTCTGCATCCTCAATGTCAGCTTCCCCACTACCCCCACCACTGCTACTGCCATTGCTGCTGCTGTGATTATTGCTGTGAGCGCCCAGGCCATCCCGCCTCTGCAGCAGGCGCAGCAGCGTGGACAGCTGGGGGCCGCTGGGCTCCATGCCTCGCTCCACCATCTGGTTGGCACATGGGGATGCATGCATACCACGGGGGCGCATGCATGAGAGGGGGATGCATGATGGGACATGGACAATGGACACAGGCGCGCACACAGTAAGGAAACGGCTGATGATCACATCATATGAAGCACCGTACTGCACCACACCGCATCACACCACACAACACCACACATCAGCACAGTACGCACCTCCTGCATGGAGGCAGCAGCGACGTCGAGATGGCCGCCGTTGATGGCTCCTGCCACCATCAGCGTGTACGCATTCTCATCCAACGGACTCCCCGCCTGCTGCATGCGATGCCGCAGCCTGTTGCACCACCGCACAGCACAGGAGAGCAGCACAAGTTAGGAGAGGAGCACAGCAGAGGAGCATCGCACTACATAGCAGCCATGTGGACACGATGAGTCTAGGAGATGGAGGACCAGACTGGTTGTAATGAGTGAGCAGCGATAGACTATGACAGCGAGAGTAAACCATATGGTCTGATGTGATAGCATGCATGAGCAGAATATCACAACAGCACAATAGCTCACAATACTCACGCCCCACTGTACAAGCATCCCCATTCGTCCCCTCCCCTTTCCCCAGCCCTCATCCCTCAACTGTCCCCTCCCCTAAAACATGAAATTCCCCTCAACCCACCTCCTGAGTGCCGTGTGATTTCCCTGAAACCCATGAAGCCCCGCAATGCTGGCCGCCACGTCAGCATCCACTGCCATGTCGCCACCAGCCTCAGCTGCCAGCTCAGCAGCGTGCCACATGGCAGCCTCTGCTCTGTCAGCATCCTGTGCGGCGAACCAGAAAGCGACCATCTTCTGCTGCACGGACGCCTGCGAGTCGCTCAGCAGCCTTGCCACCTGCAGACACGAGAGCACCGAAGGAGAACGGACAACAGAAGTGGCAGGCCTGGGAATATTTTAAAGGAACTCAAAAGAAAACACTGAATGTGGAAGCACCATCGTATACCCGTCATATGTTCGTTGCACCTGGAAGTCAGGTCACATCGCTGTTCAAGTGACTCGGAACACTTTTCTGACCGGCTTAAGAAAGAATTTCCCCATCAGTCTTTCCCACCCACCTGCTCCTCCCTCTCCGTCGCGGCCTGCACCAGCTTCGCCCGCTGCTCGTGTGGTAACCACGCCCACTTCTGTATCACGTCCTGCTGCACGTCGCGCACCGACGCCTGCACGCGCGCCAGCTCCCTCGCGCAGTGCTCCTCGAACCACGCCACCAGCTGCTGCGCCTCGTTCTGTAGAGTCGCTTGAGCGAGCTGCGCAAGGTGGATAAGGGAGTGCAGGGCAGGAGGAAAATGAGGGGATGAGAGAAGGAAGAAGAGGGAAAGGCCAAGGGGAAAGGAGGAAGGTCCCTCGCGCAGTGCTCGTCGAGCCACGCCACCAGCTGCTGCGCCTCGTGCTGCAGGGTCGCTTGAGCGAGCTGGGTAAGGGGATGCGGGGAGAGGCGGGAGTGGGGTGAGTGGTGGGAGTCGGGAGGGTAGGGTGGAGAAGGGACAAAGCATATGGAGGGCGTCAACCAGCCAAACGGCCTCTGACAATGCTGCTCAAAACAGCCAGTCGCCGCGCCCAGACCACCGCCTCATCACCAATCCATCACCCCCTCATTACCCCCCATCTTCCCTTGAGCCCAGTTCACTTCAACTACCACGCGCCCACCTCCATAAGCAAACAGTCCAACAGCGACAGATCCTTCCTCCAACACCTGTCGCGCTCACTTGACCCCCATCACCCCAACCACACCCCCCCCATTCCCCCCCTTATCCCCCTCCATCCCCCTCCATCCCCCCTTATCCCCCTCCACCACCCTGCATCCCCCCAGCCACGCACCTCCATGAGCATGCAGTCGAGCGGCGACAGCGCTCCCACGGCGCTCTCATACTGCATCACCTGCAGATCCCCCACGTTGATCGTCCACAACTCCTGCTCCCTCACCGCCGCAATCAGCGCCGCCTCGTACGCCACCACCGACACCTCCACGCCGCCCTCGCGCAGCAGCCGCGGAAGCGCCAGCACCTCGCGGAACTGCGCGCGCGCGAGCGCTCGTTCCGCCAAGTACCCCCCCAGGTCCTCCCCAGTCTCCGCAACCGCATCCGCGGTATCAGCGCCCGCGGAAACCGACTCCGAACCTCCCGCTTGGCCCTCCGCACTCTCCCCGTAAACAGAACCCCCCCCTCCCCCCTCCCCGCCAGCCAGCTCAACCGCCACCCGCTCGCGCAACTCTCGGATGAGGCGGTCCTTCCGCTCCTCTGGACCTTCCGCCAGCAGCCACGACCCGGAAGACGATTCTGCCGAACCTCCTGCCGAGCCTCCTGCCGAACCTCCCGCCATCCTGTCCGCTTCGGCTGCCGAGCTGGTAGCCGTTGCGGAGATGGGCGACGAAGGGGCGGCTCCTCCCACAACAGATGATGAGGTGGCCACATTTGATAGGTCAGACCGGATAGTATCCCCCTGCAGCGTCAGCGGCGGCAGCTTAGGCTGCCCCGCAACGCTCTCAATCCGTCCGTCTTTGACGTCTTTAATCGACCTGTCCATTTGGCTTCTCAACCTCACCGCCAAATCCGCAACCCCACCTCCTCCTCCCGAAGTCACACCAGCGCCGTCGCCGTGAAAACACTCTCATTCCTGCAGAATCCGAACCAGCCGCACGACCGCCGGCAAGTCCCCGCGATCCCACAGCTGCTCCGCCAGCATCCGCTTAAGCGGAAGGTCCGGCAGAAGCTCCAACTCCAGCATGCGCACCACCAGGCGCAAAATGTTTTCCGTCGGGCAGGCTTCTTGCAAAAGCTGCCCGAGCCGCTGGTCCATGATGACGAGAGTGAGTCGCCGCGTGCTGCGCTGAGCGCGATTCTCTCGAACCATCCAGTCGTAAACCTCGAGGGCTTGCCACATGTCGCGACCACGTTGCGCCAGGTAAGCGATTAGAGTCTCGAGATCTTCAACCGTCAGCATATCCTGCAAGAAAACAAAAAGACAATGAAAACTTCGAGCTGAGAAAACGACCAGGGAAAGTGGAGAACGGTAAAACGGTGGGAGACGGGAAATGGCGGGCGAAGGAACGGAAACCGGAAACTAGGGATAATGGAGAGAAGGGGAAATCAACTAAGGTCCCACGTTCATGCTTCCCAGCACATCGGATAGATCGAGACGTCTCAAAAACCCACCTTCATGCTCTCAAGCACCGCCGAAGGTTCGTTCATCTTCGCTTCGAGTTGCCGGACCACCTCGAGGACCGGCGGAGACTGCTGCTGCTGGAGCAACCCCGACACGGCGCCAACACTCGCCGTATCTTCCGCTTCTGCCCGCCGTGCCACGGACTCATTTCCAGTGTTCACCCTGTTGAGTTGCGCAAGTTTAGCGTCCCGATCTGACTCCCCACCCATGGAACCGAAGGGTGGAGCTGCGGGGATTACTAGGCTGCCTATCCTGCCGTTGTTGCTACTGCTGCCGTTTAAGCTCTCAGCGTGACAAACCATTCGCCGTCGTTGTTTGAGCTTCTCTCCGAAGCGTCGCAACCGTCCCCGTTCTGTGGACGACGCCGGTGTGAACCGGCAAGCCGGTAAAAGTATCGTGGCCGTCATCGGCGCGCAATGGCGATCGAGACGCGCCTCCAAATGATGCTGAAACCGCGAGGCTCGATCTTTCACTTGAGCCTAGACTAACCGCGGATAACCGCGAAGACCCGGAACACTCGGCACCATTGCGGGGGCCAAGAATGCCAGCGGAGGCCAATTGAGCCTCTGAATTAGGCCTAACTCTACAAATCTGAGAGGTAAACGACGAGAAGCTTACCGCCATTATTGCTAAGACTAAGGATAATCGAGCTAGTGATATAAAAGGCTGATCCTGTCTCAGTACATGCTACATGCTATCAGCTACCGGTACCTTAGAAATAAATGATCACACAAAATGTTCCCATGTGGGAAGGCGGGAAAGGCGGGAAAAAATACAGATCCAAGGCCCAGGAAGGAAACGCGGAAAATGGGTAGAGGTTAGGGAAGAGAGGTAGCTAGGAATGGACGAAGTGACCACAAGCGAACGCCCAATGAATGACAAATACCGAGTGAGACAGACTGTTGGTGGAATATGGTTGCCTTGTTTGGTCGTTTGGTTGTGCTGCCAGACCAAACCGAAACCAAACCCTCGTGATTGTCAGGCAGGAGAAAATGCTTCCGCGCTTGCTAGCTCGCTGACAGTTGCGCTGGAACCATCACGCACGCACCACGCCAGAACAGCGCACAAGAGAAGGATTCTTCCGCCTTCCGCCGGACATAGATGGGCGCGGAACAATCGAGGTAGATCCGTGCCGCACGAGGGAAGGACGTCAGCTGACGAGTTTTATTCGTTGGATCAATGCATGGCATGGTGCATGTCATAGAGATCGACGGTGCGTAGCTTCTGTCATTGGATATATTGGTACTTTTCGCGCCAAGTATATTTTCAAAGGTTATCGACGTGGCAGCAAGGGTCAGGAGTTCAGTTTGGTGGCGTGGTGTCATCCAGGGCGCGCAAAAGATTTGCGAACCGATACAGTTGCGGCGCAGTTGTATAAGGCGCAAATGCGTAACAAACATCCGTATACACTATGATTCACTTATTTTCCCCGCCAGCTTGCCTAGCGAAAATATTCATATATGCGTATGTGTTTATCCAAAATAATATCGCATGACTTTTTTATTTTCTTAAAATGAAACCGTCAGTCATGTTCTTCTACCTGCTCATAAATATAATGTAGACAAATACTTGTCAGTAATTCTGTCCGCTTTCTCTTTTCCATTTAAAGCCCGCGTCCCAAATTGCGGGCCGCGAGGGTCAAGTTTTTAAAACTTGACGAAGTTGAGTGTCCAAGCTTTTGAAAGTCACGCACTTGCAATTTGGGACTTTCGAAGACAGATTCACTCACCAGGGGGAAAACCGAGGGTTGGCTGGGTCTCGCGAAAAAAACGAACCTAGACGAAATCGGAAACTCTCGCCAAAGCCCACACCAGAAAAACTCCCTCTGGTCAACTTTTAAAAGCATGAACAATTTGGGCCGCCGGCTTTAACAACTCCAACCAGAAGCGAATTTTACAGCGAAGAGGCATTCCGAATCATGATCGTCACCTCAACGTCGCCCTAACCCAACCGTTGTAAGTGCTGATTGGACCACTTTAAATCGTAGAGAAACGCATCGACCCGCATTCGGACAAAGTGAACAATCGTTGACAGGGACGCAGGACACGGAATCCATTATCTCAGTGAACCCTGAGTAAGTCTAGTCTGTTTCTACTAAAATACCTCTGGCAGCTCCGCTCCGCGTCAACTCGTTGCATGCTCCGTCCTAGCAGATTCGCTGTACTTGCAACACAGGCTAAGGAGAATGCAGGCTGCAGTGCGCACCACGGTGTGCAATTATACGGACCAGCATTTAACCACCTGCAGTTGACAGCAAATCCTCACTGATAACTCCTGCGGGCAGTTTGTTTATGAGCCGCCTCAAATCACGATCCGGCTTTAACCAGCTGCAGCTGCCGGCGAACACTAACAACACCTGCACCCATGCCTGCCAGCTTCACTGTCGTTCAGGAGAAGTCTCTTGCCTCGCAGGTCAGTCGCTCGCCTCACAGGACCTACTGTCTGCTTGCTCCTTCGTCTGCCGTTCCTCTCAATCTCAGGCGTGTCTAGCAGAGGGGAGCGGCGACAGGGACCTGCTCTCGTGTGCCCTGCAGCGTTACCTCGGCGGTTGATGCGCACATCTTGTCACTTTGGCGTCTTCCCTTCCCCCTTCAATCGCAGGCGTGTCTAGCGGAGTGGAGTGGCGAAAGGGCCTGCTGGCCCTCGTGTGTGTCGCATCACCTAGGCATCTGAAAGAACACTCTTCTGTCTCCTTGCTTTTCCGTCTGCCCTTACCCTCAATCGCAGGCATGTTTGGCGGAGTGGAGTGGCGACAAGGACCTGCTGGCCCTCGTGTGTGTCGCCTTACCTAGGCATCTGAAAGAGCACTCTACTGTCTCCTTGCTTCTTCGTGTCCTTCAAAATCAGTTCTCTCCTTGCCTTTCAATCTCAGGCATGTTTGGCGGAGTGGAGTGGCGACAAGGACCTGCTGGCCCTCGTGTGTCGCGATCAGCATCTGCTAGTCTTCCGCCTCAACTGGCAGCGCCTCTGGGCCGCCATATCTGGTACATGACCTGTTTTTTTTTGTTTTTTCTGCCAACTTGGGTAATCTGGGAATGGAATTGATAAACCTGGTGAAATTTGCTGGAACTGGTGTTTTGGTGGGTGAATTTGGTAGGTCGAAGCATGAATCTTCATGTTGATGCTTCTTCAAGTCTCGTTGCCCTTGCCCTTGCCCTTGTCCATTCCCTAACTAAACCCCCTTCCGCCTCCTTTCCATTTCAATGCAACCTTTGCCCCCACGTACTGTTACTGTGTAACCCTCATTTGCTGCTCTCTTCCCCTCCTCCTTCCCACCAGAGGTGCCTGTGACTGCGCTGACGTGGCGGCCAGATGGGCGGGCCATTCTGACAGGGCATACAGATGGCAGCATCGTGTACCGCCACGTGGAGGTCAGGCCTTGTGCATGTGCATCGTGTACCGCCATGCTTTTTTTTTGTTTTTGATTTTTTTTCTCTCTCTCTCTCCAAGAGATCGGAGTGGATCGGGTTGTGAGCAGCAATCAGTAGCAATCAAAGGCCTCTGAACGAGGTGGTGTAGTGCAGTACTAGCTCATGTTTTTTTTTATGTTTTTTTAGCGCTTCATTAAAAAGGCACGTATGTAGAAGGTTTGAGTAGTCGCCTGTCTCCCCCCATCCCTGCCTCCCCTCGTCCCTGTCTCCCCCCATCCCTGCCTCCCCTCGTCCCTGCCTCCCCCCATCCCTGCCTTCCCCTCTCCCCCCTTCCCCCTGCTGGGCGGAGACGTCATCCACCAGGTCTCCTCCTTCCACTCCGCCCCCTTCCTCCGTCCCTCCCTCTCCCCAATTCCCCCAACCCCTCTTTTCTTTCCCCTCCCGTTCTTCACCCTTCCCCCTGCAGGGCGGAGACATCATTCACCAGGTCTCCTCCTTCCACTCCGCCCCTCTCTCCGCCCTCTCTTGGTCCTCCCTACACCTCTCCCCCTCCTCCACCACTACTACCACCAATACTAGCACCATCCCCACCACCGGTACCTCCCTCCTCTCTCCCCATCCTCCCTCCTCGCCAACCTCCCCTCCCTCTCCCCCCTCTCCTCCTCCCCTGCCGGCCCGCTCCCTCCCTCTGCCCCCTCCCCACCTTTTCCCCACGGCCCCTACCACGACCGCACTCACATCTACCTCCCCCGGGCCCCACCCGCCTCTTCCCTCCCCTCCTCCGCCTCCCTCTCTGGAGCCGCGGTTGCTGACTCAGCTGCTGACGTGGACGGGGCCCGCGCGCCTGAGGATGAGCGGTGGTGGATGCACATGCCAGCTGGCAAGGGGAGAACAGGAGGGGGGAGAGGAAGGGGGTGGAGGGGGAGGGGGAGGGGGAGGGGGAGGGGGAGGGGGTGAGGGAGAGGGAGGTGAGGAGGGGAGGAGTATGCTGTGTGTGTTAGTGAGTGTGGATGTGGTGGGGTGTGTGGTGGTGAGCGCGTTTTGGCATCTTCCCTCTTATCAAGCTGGTAAGCCCTCACTTGCCCTCACTTGCTGGCTGTAGCCTGTGACTTGTCCCGTGACTTGCAGTGTTGGCAATTCGACAGATGAATCTGATGAATCTGATGAATCTGTCCTGTGACCAATCTGCTGAATGCTATTAGTGCATCCGATGTGTGGAAAAACGTTTATGTATGAATATGTGGGCACGGGGGTCACAGGTCATGCACCACACCACACCACACCACACCACACCGCACCACACCACACCACACTGCACCACACCGCACTGCAGCACACCGCACTAGGAGCGCACCTCCCCACAGGAGAGGCAGGCGGCCTTCATATCTGCTCTCTCCTCGCTCGCCCGCCTGCCTGCTCCTCTCCCATATCTCGCCTTCCTGCCTCCCTCTTCTCGCCTGCCCGCATTCCCCACCTCGTCCCCTTGCCTCTCTCCCCTTTCTGGCCTCTCCTCCCTCGCCCGCCTGTCAGGACATCACAAGCGGGCGCCAGCTTTCATGCCCCGCGAGCACCGGGCACAGGTGGGCGACTTTTGAGGCGCCTCAAAAGTTGCCTCTTATCTCCTCTCGCCTCTCTCCTCACTCCTCTCTCTCCTTCTTCCTCCCTCGCCCGCCTGTCAGGACATCACAAGCCGTGTGCCAGCTTCAGGCCCTACGAGCCAACGGGCACAGCGGGCGTGCAAGTGGAACCCCTGTGAAGGTGAGCGAGAAGAAGAGACCAGACAGAGTCATAGCAGCTAGCAGCGATCGAACCCCGTTCTTATCGACACGTGAAGATGAGCGAGACGCATGCCACGCTATGTCAAATTGCCTAGGCAGTGAGAGACAAAGGTCGAGTCGAGTACATTGTGTCCTGCGTGCGTTTCTATCTATGCATGATATTGTTCATTTTCCACGCCATCGATTACACGCCAGGCTGGATGAAATCAGGCCCATTTTCACACTTCCACACACTGTAGGCGCTTTAAAAAAAAACACCTGCAAAAGCGCTGTTGTATTTCCCCCCCCCACGTACTCCCAACAGGGCGTTGCTGACTCCTGATCTCGCCCACTTTATTGTCTTCACTCCCAGCAGCAGCAGCAAACTGTTGTGGCACCTCAAAATATGTTTTTCTTACCCCCCCCATGTGCCCCAACAGGCGGTGCTGACACCTGATTTCGCCCACCTTAATCGTTGTCACTTCCAGCAGCAGCAGCAGCAGCAAACTCTTTTCAACCCCCATGTGCCCCCACGTTCCCCCCCACGTGCCCCCAACCCAACAGGGCGGTGCTGACACCTGATTTCGCCCACCTTATCGTCGTCAGTGCCAGCAGCAGCAACCGGGATGGGAAGCAAGGGCGGCAGGGAAAGCAGGAGCAGGACGAAGCTGGCTGTGAGCTAGCACTGTTTGACACGGCCATGATGAGACACAGGTGGAATTACTTTTGAGGTAGTGGAATAAATCGTGAGAAATCCCAAAAGTCGTTCCAGTATAATAGGCATTGGAGGCAGGGTGGCTGTGTGTTGGTTGGCAGCAGCTTTTGAGAATTCTCAAACGTGACCTCAGATGAGAGACAGGTGGGTGGGTGTGCTTTGCGAATCAGGGATGGGGAGGTGCTGTGCGTACGAGGACTGCAGGTGGAAGGGAGGTGCTTGCAGTATTATCCCCATCCCTGACTTTCCTTTCCATATTCTCCCACTCTCCTCTTTGCAGCCTCTGGGAGGTGCTGGCAATGGCGACCCAAGGGGCGGCGCTCACAGGGCTCATGGAGTCCGTGTCCAGCCACTGCTGCCGCCATGCACGGCCTATGGGAGGCGCCAGCCTGTCAGTGGCGGGAGGAAGGGTGCAGGGGCTGCAGCGACTGCTGGAGGAGAACGGTGAGCTGGCGGCAGGTGATTGGTGGGCTGGCGAGAGGTGATTGGTTGGGGGCTGGTGACTGCCCTACCCTCTTGCCCTTTTACGACCTGCGAGTTGAGAGTTTTTTCTACCACTCAATACCATGCCCTTGCAATGCCCTGCCTGCTTCCGAGCTCCGATCATGTCTCAGACTGCCCCTCAGACCCTCGCTCAGAGCTCCTGCACATGGTGGCAACAGGGGCTGCTGGGTCGAGTTGTGCCACCACTCAAAAGTGTGCCTTTGCAATGCCCCTGCCTGCCCCGTGCTCTGATCATGTCTCAGACTGCCCCTCGGACCCTCGATCAGAGCTCCTGTACATGCTGGCAACAGGAGCTGCCAGCACGGATTTGAACAGCTTCTTCACAGATACTCTCGCAGGCGAAGCGGGTAAGGAGGACAGGCAGGGCCTTGATGTTGGTCTTGAAATTGGTCTGGAGTTGTGCGTTTGCTTCACTGGACCCAGCAATGCCATTCCAGGCAGGCAGGGCCTTGATGTTGGTCTTGAAATTGGTCTGGAGTTTGTGCGTTTGCTTCACTGGAACCAGCAATGCCATTCCAGGCAGGCAGGGCCTTGATGTTGGTCTTGAAATTGGTCTGGAGTTGTGCGTTTGCTTCACTGGAACCAGCAATGCCATTCCAGGCAGGCAGGGCCTTGATGTTTGGTCTTGAAATTGGTCTGGAGTTGTGCGCTTGCTTCACTGGAACCAGCAATGCCATTCCAGGCAGGCAGGGCCTTGATGTTGGTCTTGAAATTGGTCTGGAGTTGTGCGTTTGCTTCACTGGAACCAGCAATGCCATTCCAGGCAGGCAGGGCCTTGATGTTGGTCTTGAAATTGGTCTGGAGTTGTGCGTTTTCTTCACTGGAACCAGCAATGCCATTCCAGGCAGGCAGGGCCTTGATGTTGGTCTTGAAATTGGTCTGGAGTTGTGCGTTTGCTTCACTGGAACCAGCAATGCCATTCCAGGCAGCAGGGCCTTGATGTTGGTCTTGAAATTGGTCTGGAGTTGTGCGTTGCTTGACTGGAACCAGCAATTGCCATATCCAGGCAGCAGGGCCTTGATGTTGGTGGTGGGATTCGTTTGCAGTTGTGTGTTTGTGTGCTGGTGATGTGATGCACAGGGAGGGCTATGCTGGAGATTTCGCTGTTGGTGCGCCTCGGCTTATTCATGCCAGTGCCACGGATTGCATGCTCTGCTCACTGCACCATTAGTCACGATTTTGCCACCCTTCTCCCCGACCAACCCCTCCTCCCTATTCCCCCCCCACCGCCATCCTCTTGGCTACTCCTTCACGGGCCCCCTCCCCTCTTTTCTCTGCAACCCCAGGGAGTGAAGCTGCTGGCGCGAAAGATAGAGACGACGCGCTGTACTCTCTGCTTCACAGCTGCACTCTCTGCTCACCGCTGCACTCTCTGCTCACGCTGACACTCTCTGCTCACTGCTGTACTCCTCTGCTCACGCTGCCACTCTCTGCTCACGCTGCACTCTCTGCTCACGCTGCACTCTCTGCTCACGCCTGCACTCTCTTGCTCACGCTGCACTCTCTGCTCACGCTGCACTCTCTGCTCACGCTGTACTCTCTGCTCACGCTGCACTCTCTGCTCACGCTGCACTCTCTGCTCACGCTGCACTCTATGCCACGCTGCACTCTCTGCTCACTGCTGCACTCTCTTGCTCACGGCTGCACTCTCTGCTCACGCTGCACTCTATGCTTCACGCTGCACTCTCTGCTCACGCTGCACTCTCTGCTCACGCTGCACTCTCTGCTCACGCTGCACTCTCTGCTCACGCTTGCACTCTCTGCTCACGCTGCACTCTCTGCTCACGCGGCACTGCAACCAGTATTGCTGGCTACTCTGCCAACTGTCACCTGCCCCTCACACATTCAACCCTCATATTTACCTTGCCCACCCTCAGGAGTGAAGCGGCTGGCTCGCGGACAATAGAAACGGCAGGGAACGCACTGCATGCTCTGCTCACTCTGCTCCTCATGCCCGCTCTGGAGGAGACCCTCCTCCGCCTCTCCTCCCTGCACTCCCTCCCATGTTCCCCCCATCCACCAGGGAGTGAAGCGCCTGGCGAGAACGATAGAGACAGCAGGGAACGCGCTGCATGGTCTGCTCACGCTGCACCTTATGCCCGCTTTGGAAGAAACCCTGTTCCGCCTCTCCTCTCTGCAATCTCTCGCCGCTCAGCTGCTGCTGCTACAGCTGCTGCTGCTGCTGCTAAAGATTCCACTGCCGGTTCTCCAGGGACAGTTGGCCCGTTTGAGGCCCTGGGACTTAAACAGTGCAGTGGGCAATGCTGCCGTATGCTGGTGGCGCAGGTGTTAGTAAAGGTGCAAGTGGTGGTGGTGAGGGTGCTGGTGGTGGTGGTGCTAGTGGCAGTGCAGGTGGCAGCGCTGGTGTGGGTGCAGATGGGTTGTTACAGGAGGCGATGGAGGAGGTGAAGGTGGCGATGGTGTGGAGCGAGCGTGTGGTGCGGCTGCTGGCGGTGGTGCTGCCGCAGTTTGCCGCCTTCTTTGTGTGGCTGCTGCGCTGCATCCGGGCGGCGAACGAGGATGAGGACGAGGACGTCAGGCCGGGCGGCAACGCTGCCAGCAGCCAGGCGCTGCTGGTCAACACGTGAGTGGTGCAGGTAGAGTGGCACATAAGTGGTGGTGCTTAGTGGCGCTTGGTGACACTTAGGGCGTTCAGCACTTGGGGGCATCCAAGGGGCGTTCAGCACTTGGGGGCATCTAAGGGGCGTTCAGCACTTGGGGGCATCTAAGGGGCGTTCAGCACTCGGGGGCATCTAAGGGGCGTTCAGCACTCGGGGGCACTAAGGGGCACTCCGTTTAGAAGACATCTCTGTGTGGTTTCTGTACGGCACTGCATCCAAGCGGGAAACGAGGATGAGGGCATGAGGTCTGGAATGCTGCCGGGTGGCAGCAGCAGCAGCAGCAGCAGCAGCAGCCAGGCTCATCTCATGCAGCAGAGAGTATTAGTGGCTGAAATTCCGGAAGTCACTAATTGACGAGAAGTGCTCTACGCTCCTCCTCCTCCTCTCCCCATCTGCCCCCCCTCCCCCGCAGAGCAGGGCAGTGTTGGCGGACTTTTGAGTCAACTCAGAAGTCCTCTCCTCCCTCTCTCCCGATCTGCACCCCCTCTCCAGCGGAGCAGGGCAGTGGTAGCGGACTTTCTGCACCACCACTTCGACCGCCCACCTGCCCACCTGCTCACCTTGACCTACCTCCCCCAGACGCCACCTGCTCTACACTCCTCTCTCCTTCTCCTTTCCTGCCTCTCCCGCAGAGCAGGGCAGTGGTGGCGGACTTTCTGCACCACCACTGCGACTGCGACCCCACTAAGGCGCACCTGCACACACCTGCCGCCTGGATCCACCTCCCCCAAATGCCACCTGTTTTGCTTTCTCCTCTTTCTCCCCCCCTCTCCCACAGAGCAGGGTAGTGGTGGCAGATTTTCTCCCCAGCACTTCGACTGCGACCCCATCTAGGCGCACTGGCTCCACCTCCCAACTCACAAGTCCTTTCCCCCTCCTTCTCCCTCCTCTGCTCACCCCTCTCCCGCAGAGCAGGGCAGTGGTGGCGGATTTTCTCCACCACCATTTCGACCGCGACCCTATTAAGGCGCACCTGGACGCACCTCCCCACCTGCGCCGACCTGCCCACCTGTCCACCGGACACACCTCCCGCAAAAGTCACCTGCTCTACCCTCCTCGTCTCCCCTTCGTTCCCCCCTTAACCGCAGAGCAGGGCAGTGGTGGCGGATTTTCTCCACCAGCACTTTGACCGCGACCCCATCAAGGCACACCTGGACCCACCTGCCCCAGATGACACCTCCCCAGGCGCCAGGGTGCCACCTCCACCCATGTTCGCTGGCATCACGAGTGGCACGCACGAGGATGGGGGTATGTGGTGAAGGGGGTGTGTGGTGAAGGGGGTATGTGGTGAAGGCGGCAACGGGGGTGTGTATGATGGTGGTGATGGGGATGAGTGACGATGGGTATGATGGGGGTATTTGTGATGGCGATGGTGGTGTACTGTGGTGTGTACCTCTTCACGTCTCACATCCTCTCCCACCCCTTGCTCTTCACTAACACGCCAACCTTTCTACTTCCTGTGTTTTGTATTGTTCCTATACCCAGACGTGCTGCTAAGAGAAGTCGTCTGCGACCTAGCTGGAATCACCAACCCAGCAGCCGTGCATCCCCAGGGAGGCAACACTCTCCGGCAGCAGCTGGATCTAGTGCGAGACAGGTGAGCCTTACAATGTCATTTGATAACTACCACCACAAACGTTTCTTTTAGAAGAGAACCAGCTCAATCGCCTGAGTGTCCACTATATGAAATCGCACGTACTTCGCTCGCACTCTTGTCTCTCGTCTCTCGTTTACATCTTTTCTCTATCACAGCCATTCCACACCATCTGTGACCGAGAACAGCTCTTTCATATGCCGCCTCTTCTTTCTCTGCCTTCACCACTTCCCCTTTCGCCCTTCTCTGCCCCCTTTCCAGTTGTGAAGCGGTGCTATTAGCCACGACAGCCAGCTTCACTGCTCGTGCCGTGCTCGCCCTGCCGCCTCTGCCTCTGCCTGCTGTGCCGACCACACATCTTCTGACTTCGAGCCAAATGATCGCCACCCAACAGATTGCCGCCCAGCAGAGAGCACCTGCTCAAGCACAAGCTAAAGATGCAGCAGCAACAGCAGCAGCAGCAGCAACAGCAGCAGCAGCAACAGCAGCAGCAGCAACAGCCGCCATGCCTGTTCGGGCGCCTATCAGCATCTGCTGCCCCCAAGTAACCTCAATGATCATCTGGAATCTATTTTCATCTAAACGGCATAATGCTTTTCTCTTTGCTCATCTTTGCCTACCATCTTCCTCCTCCCACGTGCTCTCTCCTCCACTCATTCCCCTTACTACCGATTTCCCTCCACTTGTTTCCGTCCTTTCACCTCTCACACACCTGTCTGAATACTCCGCTTTCACTCCTATTGCTTCCACTATTTTCTTGAATCACTCTTGTCTTGACCCACTCTCACATGCCAGACAACCTTATTGTAGTGGGGAAGGATTTGGTGCTCATGACAACCTTCATGGGGAAGGATTTGGTGCTCATGAAACCTTTTTCTCTTTTTTTCTAATCTTGAGAGCTTCAAGTCGAAATCTCTATGCTTCTTTTCCAACCCCTGCCAGCCCTTTTATGCATGTCAACATTTGAGTCGACTTTTACCCATTTTCTACCCAGCCAGCTTTCTACTCACCCACCTTTCTTCCTCCCTTGCTCTCCCCACTGCAGCCTTCCTCGCTGCTCAACTCTGGTAAAGCCACCATCACCCCTCACCACCGCCTCCCACCACTCTCCAAGTGCGTCGTTGCGCTTCCCCTCCTCCTGTCGTCCACCCCTGGTAGCAGCAGCAGCAGCAGCAGCAGCAGCCAAGTGTTGGTGCTGCGAATACCTTTGTCCTCTGCAAAACTTCCTGCAACTTCCCGTGCAGCAGCAGCAGCAGCAATCAAACCAGGCACAGGAGCAACAGCAGTGGCAGGAGCGGCGGGATGGTGGAGGCAGCAGTGGTGGATGTGGGGCATGGCATGGTGGTGACAGACTTGCATGTGGTAATAGTATGGGGTACCATAGACCACATAGCATGCATGCAGGCATATCTGCTGCTCCTTCCACTGCAACACCTCATTGCACTGCTGCTCACTGCTGCTCACTGCTGCTCCTTCTGCTCCTGCTGCTCCTGCTGCTCACTGCTGCTCACTGCTGCTCCTTCTGCTCCTGCTGCTCCTTCAACTTCTGAGTTCCGCTTCTGTGTGTATATTCCTAAACCACAGGACCACCACATTGCGCTGCTGCTCACCGCTGCCGCTGCCACTAAAGCAGGCAGCGCAGCAGCAGGGGCCATGCAGCAGCAAGCCGGGGAGCAGCAGCAGCAGCAGCAGGGGAGGCTGGTGGTGTGTCCGATGGAGGGACTAATCTTCACAGGGATCCAGCTGGGCCACGGAGACACACTCCTGCAGGTACAGATGTGTGCTTGCTTGTGTTTGCGTGCATAGGTGCCTGTGTGTGTGCACATGAGTGCGAGTGCCAGTAACTGAACATCACCCTCCCTTACCTCACCTCCCTTATCGCCCCTCTCTCCCATTCCCCTCCCTTCCCTCTCCCCTCCTTGAGCAGCATCTACCGCCTTCAGATGGCCTCGGGCAACGCCCTTTCACCTTCTTGAGGGCGCCTCAAAATCACATCACCCCCGCTCTCATTCCGCTTCTCCCCTTTCTCGAACCCCTCCTCCCTTCTCCAATCCTCTGCGCAGCATCTACCGCCCTCTCAGCCCCTGCCCTCGGAGGGCCTCAGGCAACGCCCTCTCACCTTCGCCCCGGCCTCTCATGCCGCTCGCTGCTAGCTGTGAGCCTTTAACCTCCTGGGGTGTCTCAACGGTCCCCTGACCCTGCTTGCTGCTACCTCTGGCCCTCTCACCTGCTTTCCCCTGGTTGCCATGTACCCTCACTTGTCCCCTGCGCTTGAACGTTTCTTTAGGCACCTCAAAATTCCCCTGGTTGCCATGTACCCTCACTTGTCCCCTGCGCTTGAACGTTTCTTTAGGCACCTCAAAATTCCCCTGGTTGCCATGTACCCTCACTTGTCCCCTGCGCTTGAACGTTTCTTTAGGCACCTCAAAATTCCCCTGGTTGCCATGTACCCTCACTTGTCCCCTGCGCTTGAACGTTTCTTTAGGCACCTCAAAATTCCCCTGGTTGCCATGTACCCTCACTTGTCCCCTGTGCTTGAACGTTTCTTTAGGCACCTCAAAATTCCCCTGGTTGCCATGTACCCTCACTTGTCCCCTGTGCTTGAACGTTTCTTCCAAGCCTTCCACGACTTTGCCCCTTTCCGCTGTGTGCTGCTTCTGCCCAACCTCGTACCCCTTCATTTTTCTTGCTTCCTCCCCTTCCTCGCTTTCTCCACGCTTCATCTTGATCATTTTCTTCTCCTAACCCGTTTGTTGTTTTGTTGCTGTCTCACCCCGCCTCCCCTCTGTCCTCCCCCCCCACCCCCCCCTGCAGCTGCTCGTGAGGAGGAGGTTTGAGTCGACTCATAAATGTGCTCCTTGCTGTCCCGCCCCCCACCCCATTTCCCCCCTGCTCCGCCCCTCCAGCTGCTCGTGGCTTGGCTGCGGTGTTTGGGGCTCAGCGGAGGGTGTTGGTACTGGACCTTGAGGAGGAGGAAGAGGAAGAGGAGGATGAGGAAGAAGGGGAGGAGAATGAGGAGGATGGGGGAGAGGACAACGAGGAAGGAGAGGAAGGAAAGGGGGCTGAAGAGGGAGGATGAGCCTGGGTGTTTGTTGAGCCTGGTATTGGCACAAGGAGAGATTGAGGTTGAGGAAAGAGAGGGGAGGAGGGAGGAAGCAGAAAGGAGCTTGATGGTTTGTGGCAATAGTAGGAGAGTGGAGGGCAAGGGGGGGTTGTGCGTGATGAGACAAAGGACAGGAGTGGGAGGATTTAAAAAGTTTGCTGTTATGTTTCATGCTATTTTGCAGCAGATTTACTGGGCAATGCAAGGCTCACGCTTTGGATAAGGTTTCTCTAACCTTTATATCATATTGGGGCTTGATTGGGAATTACTTTCTCTTGTGTATTAGTCCCAAGTCAAGCCGCCCCCTTTATAGGCAGCAACTGTTGACCGGCACCTGAGGTAGATTCCCAGGATCGTCCCTCCCGTTCAACCTGACCACGCGCTTGTCTGTGCCGAAAACCCCCGAGGACTGGTGTCTCGTGTCCATTGGTCCCAAATTTCCTATGCCAAGAAACAGAAGTTTCAATTCACAGGTGGTGCCAACCATTTGCCTGACCGCCAGCCCATTTGCCTGACCGACATAGCGAACAGAAGTTTCAGGCTTTCTGTTCGACTGCATTGCAATGCGCACTGTATACGTATTCTACAGTTCAACGGGACAGCAAAGGTGGCTGTATAACACAGCATATTTTTTTTCCATGTGTACAGAACACTATTCTATTTTCAATATTGCCTGTCATATTCGAACATCACTGTCATTCACGTGGTTGATTGCACTGCACACATTCCCAAATGTGTGCGCATTGGAATGGAACATCGCCATTGCCAAACACCGTCCTTGGTTGAAACAACAGCATCCTTGCCTGGCGAAACCTGGCGCCGCAACTTACGGCTTGAACATCCCTACAGTACAGTACAGTTCCTTCAATTCCCCAGCCCAAATCTCGACTCGACTCGACCAATGGCACCCCCTTGGCTAGCTTCTTCGGGACGATACCCACGCAATGTGTCAGCCCAAGTGGAGCATTGAGGATAATCTCTGAGTTGGGCGACCAAAATGTAAACCGTTAGATGTGTTTTGAGTTTTTTGTTTCAGCCAAAACCATCAACCTGATGGTAATTTGTTTCAGCAGCCTTCAGTTACCTTATTTTCCGATTTTT
>CANJKZ010000273.1:2657500-2745872 GCA_947471745.1 Closterium sp. Naga37s-1 | reverse complement strand
CCCATTCTCCCGCTTTCCATCACCCCGCCCCATTCTCCCGCTTTCCATCACCCCACCCCATTCTCCCGCTTTCCATCACCCCACCCCATTCTCCCGCTTTCCACCACAACGCCCCATTCTCCCGCTTTCCATCACCCCGCCCCATTCTCCCCTCCTTCCATCACCCCGCCCATTCTTCCCGCTTTACATCACCCTGCCCCATTTCTCCCGCTTTCCATCACCCCGCCCCATTCTCACGCTTTCCATCCCACCCCTGCCCCACATTCTCCCCCTTTCCATCACCCCGCCCCATTCTCCCTCCTTCCATCACCCCGCCTCATTCATCCCTCCTTCCATCACTCCCGGCCCACCATTCTCCCGTTTTCCATGCACCCCCGCCCCATTATCCCGCTTTCCATCAACCCATGCCCCCATTTCTTTCCCGCTTTCCATCACCCCGCCCCATTCTCCCGCTTTTCATCACCCCGCCCCCATTCTCCCTTTTTCCATCCACCCCGCCCCCCATTCTCCCGCTTTCAGCCATCACCCCGCCCCATTCTCCCCGCTTTCCATCACCCCGCCCCATTCTCCCGCTTTCCATTCACCCCGCCCCATTCTCCCGCTTCCATGTACCCTGCCCCATTCTGCCGCTTCCATCAACAAGCCCCATTCTCCCGCTTTCCATCACCCGCCCCATTCTCCCGCTTTCCATCACCCGCCCCATTCTCCCGCTTTCCATCACCCCCCCGCCCACCCCATTCTCCCGCTTTCCATCACCCCGCCCCATTCTCCCGCTTTCCATCACCCCGCCCCATTCTCCCGCTTTCCACCACCCCCCCATTCTCCCTCTTTCCATCACCCCGCCCCATTCTCCCTCCTTCCATCACCCGCCCCATTCTCCCGCTTTCCATCACCCCGCCCCATTCTCCTGCTTTCCATCACCCCGCCCCATTCTCCCGCCCGCCCCATTCTCCCTCCTTCCATCACCCCGCCCCATTCTCCCTCCTTCCATCACCCGCCCCATTCTCCCGCTTTCCATCACCCCGCCCCATTCTCCCGCTTTCCATCACCCCGCCCCATTCTCCCGCTTTCCATCACCCCGCCCCATTCTCCCGCTTTCCATCACCCCGCCCCATTCTCCCTCCTTCCATCACCCCGCCCCATTCTCCCGCTTCCATCACCCGCCCCATTCTCCCGCTTTCCATCACCCCGCCCCATTCTCCGCTTTCCATCACCCCGCCCCATTCTCCCGCTTTCCATCACCCGCCCATTCTTCCGCTTTCCATCACCCGCCCCATTCTCCACTTCCATCACCCCCCCCATTCTCCCGCTTTCCACCACCCGCCCCATTCTCCCGCTTTCCATCACCCCGCCCCATTCTCCCGCTTTCCATCACCCCGCCCCATTCTCCCGCTTTCCATCACCACGCCCCATTCTCCCGCTTTCCATCACCCCACCCATTCTCCCGCTTTCCACCACCCCGCCCCATTCTCCCGCTTTCCATCACCCCGCCCCATTCTCCCGCTTTCCATCACCCCGCCCCATTCTCCCGCTTTCCATCACCACGCCCTATTCTCCCGCTTTCCATCACCCGCCCCCATTCTCCCTCCTTCCATCACCCCGCCCCATTCTCTCGCTTTCCATCACCCTGCCCCATTCTCCCGCCTTCCATCACCCCGCCCCATTCTTCCTCCTTCCATCACCCCGCCTCATTCTCCCTCCTTCCATCACCCCACCCCATTCTCCCGTTTTCCATCACCCCGCCCCATTATCCCGCTTTCCATCACCCTGCCCCATTCTCCCCGCTTTCCATCACCCCGCCCCATTCTCCCGCTTTTCATCACCCCGCCCCATTCTCCCTTTTTTCCATCACCCCGCCCCATTCTCCCGCTTTCCATCACCCCGCCCAATTCTCCCGCTTTCCATCACCCCGCCCCATTCTCCCGCTTTCCATCACCCCGCCCCATTCTCCCGCTTTCCATCACCCCGCCCCATTCTCCCTCTTTCCATCACCCCCGCCCCATTCTCCCTCTGTCCATGTCCCCGCCCCATTCTCCCTCTTTCCATCACCCCGCCCCATTCTCCCGCTTTCCATCACCCCACCCCATTCTCCCGCTTTCCATCAACCCACCCCATTCTCCCGCTTTCCACCACCCCACCCCATTCTCCCGCTTTCCACCACCCCGCCCCATTCTCCCGCTTTCCATCACCCCGCCCCATTCTCCCTCCTTCCATCACCCCGCCCCGTTCTCCTGCTTTCCATCAGCCTGCCCCATTCTCCCGCTTTCCATCACCCCGCCCCATTCTTCCGCTTTCCATCACCCCGCCCCATTCTCCCTCCTTCCATCACCCCGGCACATTCTCCCTCCTTTCCATCACCCCACCCCATTCTCCCGCTTTCCATCACCACCCGCCCCATTCTCCCTCCTTCCATCACCCCGCACCTATTCTCCCTCCTTCCATCACCCCGCCCATTCTCCCCGCTTTCCATCACCCAGCCCCATTCTCCCGCTTTCCATCACCCCGCCCCATTCTCCCGCTTTCCATCACCCCGCCCCATTCTCCCGCTTTCCATCACCCCTCCCCATTCTCCCGCTTTCCATCACCCCGCCCCATTTTCCCGCTTTCCATCACCACGCCCCATTCTCCCGCTTTCCATCACCCCACCCCATTCTCCCGCTTTCCACCACCCCACCCCGTTCTCCCCCGCTTTCCATCACCCCGCCCCATTCTCCCGCTTTCCATCACCCCGCCCCATTCTCCCGCTTTCCATCACCACGCCCCATTCTCCACTTTCCATCACCCCGCCCCATTCTCCCTCCTTCCATCACCCCGCCCCATTCTCTCGCTTTCCATCACCCTGCCCCATTCTCCCGCTTTCCATCACCCCGCCCCATTCTCCCTCCTTCCATCACCCCGCCCCATTCTCCCTCCTTCCATCACCCCGCCCCATTCTCCCGCTTTCCATCACCCCGCCCCATTCTCCCGCTTTCCATCACCCCACCCCTCTCCCGCTTTCCATCACCCCGCCCCATTCTCCCTCCTTCCATCACCCCGCCTCATTCTCCCGCTTTCCATCACCCCGCCCCATTCTCACGCTTTCCATCACCCCGCCCCATTCTCCCGCTTTCCATCAACCCGCCCCATTCTCCCGCTTTACATCACCCCGCCCCATTCTCCCTCGTTCCATCACCCTGCCCCATTCTCCCGCTTTCCATCACCCCGCCCCATTCTCCCTCCTTCCATCACCCCGCCCCATTTCTCCCGCTTTACATCACCCTGCCCCATTCTCCCGCTTTCCATCACCCCGCCCCATTCTCACGCTTTCCATCACCCCGCCCCATTCTCCCCCTTTCCATCACCCCGCCCCATTCTCCCTCCTTCCATCACCCCGCCTCATTCTCCCTCCTTCCATCACCCCGCCCCATTCTCCCGTTTTCCATCACCCCGCCCCATTATCCCGCTTTCCATCACCCTGCCCCATTCTCCCGCTTTCCATCACCCCGCCCCATTCTCCCGCTTTTCATCACCCCGCCCCATTCTCCCTTTTTCCATCACCCCGCCCCATTCTCCCGCTTTCCATCACCCCGCCCCATTCTCCCGCTTTCCATCACCCCGCCCCATTCTCCCGCTTTCCATCACCCCGCCCCATTCTCCCCCTTTCCATCACCCCCGCCCCATTCTCCCTCCTTCCATCACCCCGCCTCATTCTCCCTCCTTCCATCACCCCGCCCCATTCTCCCGTTTTCCATCACCCCGCCCCATTATCCCGCTTTCCATCACCCTGCCCCATTCTCCCGCTTTCCATCACCCCGCCCCATTCTCCCGCTTTTCATCACCCCGCCCCATTCTCCCGCTTTTCATCACCCCGCTCCATTCTCCCGCTTTCCATCACCCCGCCCCATTCTCCCGCTTTCCATCACCCCGCCCAATTCTCCCGCTTTCCATCACCCCGCCCCATTCTCCCGCTTTCCATCACCCCGCCCCATTCTCCCGCTTTCCATTACCCCGCCCCATTCTCCCGCTTTCCATCACCCCACCCCATTCTCCCGCTATCCATCACCCCGCCCCATTCTCCCGCTTTCCATCACCCCGCCCCATTCTCCCGCTTTCCATCACCCCACCCCATTCTCCCGCTTTCCACCACCCCACCCCATTCTCCCGCTTTCCACCACCCCGCCCCATTCTCCCGCTTTCCATCACCCCGCCCCATTCTCCCCTCCTTCCATCACCCCGCCCCATTCTCCCGCTTTACATCACCCTGCCCCATTCTCCCGCTTTCCATCACCCCGCCCCATTCTCACGCTTTCCATCACCCCGCCCCATTCTCCCCCTTTCCATCACCCCGCCCCATTCTCCCTCCTTCCATCACCCCGCCTCATTCTCCCTCCTTCCATCACCCCGCCCCATTCTCCCGTTTTCCATCACCCCACCCCATTATCCCGCTTTCCATCACCCTGCCCCATTCTCCCGCTTTCCATCACCCCGCCCATTCTCCCGCTTTCCATCACCCCGCCCAATTCTCCCGCTTTCCATCACCCCGCCCCATTCTCCCGCTTTCCATCACCCCGCCCCATTCTCCCGCTTTCCATTACCCCGCCCCATTCTCCCGCTTTCCATCACCCCACCCCATTCTCCCGCTATCCATCACCCCGCCCCATTCTCCCGCTTTCCATCACCCCGCCCCATTCTCCCGCTTTCCATCACCCCACCCCATTCTCCCGCTTTCCACCACCCCACCCCATTCTCCCGCTTTCCACCACCCCGCCCCATTCTCCCGCTTTCCATCACCCCGCCCCATTCTCCCTCCTTCCATCACCCCGCCCCATTCTCCCGCTTTACATCACCCTGCCCCATTCTCCCGCTTTCCATCACCCCGCCCCATTCTCACGCTTTCCATCACCCCGCCCCATTCTCCCCCTTTCCATCACCCCGCCCCATTCTCCCTCCTTCCATCACCCCGCCTCATTCTCCCTCCTTCCATCACCCCGCCCCATTCTCCCGTTTTCCATCACCCCGCCCCATTATCCCGCTTTCCATCACCCTGCCCCATTCTCCCGCTTTCCATCACCCCGCCCCATTCTCCCGCTTTTCATCACCCCGCCCTATTCTCCCTTTTTCCATCACCCCGCCCCATTCTCCCGCTTTCCATCACCCCGCCCCATTCTCCCGCTTTCCATCACCCCGCCCCATTCTCCCGCTTTCCATCACCCCGCCCCATTCTCCCGCTTTCCATTACCCTGCCCCATTCTCCCGCTTTCCATCACCCCGCCCCATTCTCCCGCTTTCCATCACCCCGCCCCATTCTCCCGCTTTCCATCACCCCGCCCCATTCTCCCGCTTTCCACCACCCCACCCCATTCTCCCGCTTTCCACCACCCCACCCCATTCTCCCGCTTTCCACCACCCCCCCATTCTCCCTCCTTCCATCACCCCGCCCCATTCTCCCTCCTTCCATCACCCCGCCACATTCTCCCGCCTTCCATCACCCCGCCCCATTCTCCCGCTTTCCATCACCCCGCCCCATTCTCCCGCCTTCCATCACCCCGCCCCATTCTCCCTCCTTCAATCACCCCGCCCCATTCTCCCTCCTTCCATCACCCCGCCCCATTCTCCCGCTTTCCATCACCCCGCCCCATTCTCCCGCTTTCCATCACCCAGCCTCATTCTCCCGCTTTCCATCACCCCGCCCCATTCTCCCGCTTTCCATCACCCCGCCCCATTCTCCCTCCTTCCATCACCCCGCCCCATTCTCCCGCTTTCCATCACCCCGCACCATTCTCCCGCTTTCCATCACCCCGCCCCATTCTCCCGCTTTCCATCACCCCGCCCCATTCTCCCGCTTTCCATCACCCCGCCCCATTCTCCCGCTTTCCATCACCACGCCCCATTCTCCCACTTTCCATCACCCCACCCCATTCTCCCGCTTTCCACCACCCCGCCCCATTCTCCCGATTTCCATCACCCCGCCCCATTCTCCCGCTTTCCATCACCCCGCCCCATTCTCCCGCTTTCCATCACCACGCCCCATTCTCCCACTTTCCATCACCCCGCCCCATTCTCCCTCCTTCCATCACCCCGCCCCATTCTCCCGCTTTCCATCAACCTGCCCCATTCTCCCGCTTTCCATCACCCCGCCCCCTTCTCCCGCTTTCCATCACCCCGCCCCATTCTCCCTCCTTCCATCACCCCGCCACATTCTCCCGCTTTCCATCACCCCGCCCCATTCTCCCGCTTTCCATCACCCCGCCCCATTCTCCTGCTTTCCATCACCCCGCCCTATTCTCCCTCCTTCCATCACCCCGCCCCATTCTCCCACTTTCCATCACCCCGCCCCATTCTCACGCTTTCCATCAACCCGCCCCATTCTTCCGCTTTCCATCACCCCGCCCCATTCTCGCGCTTTCCATCACCCCGCCCCATTCCCCCGCTTTCCATCACCCCGCCCCATTCTCCCTCCTTCCATCACCCCGCCTCATTCTCCCTCCTTCCATCACCCCGCCCCATTCTCCCGTTTTCCATCACCCCGCCCCATTATCCCGCTTTCCATCACTCTGCCCCATTCTCCCTCGTTCCATCACCCCGCCCCATTCTCCCGTTTTTCATCACCCCGCCCCATTCTCCCTTTTTCCATCACCCCGCCCCATTCTCCCGCTTTCCATCACCCCGCCCAATTCTCCCGCTTTCCATCACCCCGCCCCATTCTCCCGCTTTCCATCACCCCGCCCCATTCTCCCGCTTTCCATCACCCCGCCCCATTCTCCCGCTTTCCATCACCCCGCCCCATTCTCCCGCTTTCCATCACCCCGCCCCATTCTCGCGCTTTCCATCACCCCGCCCCATTCCCCCGCTTTCCATCACCCCGCCCCATTCTCCCTCCTTCCATCACCCCGCCTTATTCTCCCTCCTTCCATCACCCCGCCCCATTCTCCCGTTTTCCATCACCCCGCCCCATTATCCCGCTTTCCATCACCCCACCCCATTCTCCCGCTTTCCACCACCCCACCCCATTCTCCCGCTTTCCACCACCCCCCCATTCTCCCTCCTTCCATCACCCCGCCCCATTCTCCCTCTTTCCATCACCCTGCCCCATTCTCCCGCTTTCCATCACCCCGCCCCATTCTCCCGCTTTCCATCACCCCGCCCCATTCTCCCTCCTTCCATCACCCCGCCACATTCTACCGCTTTCCATCACCCCGCCCCATTCTCCCGCTTTCCATCACCCCGACCCATTCTCCCGCCTTCCATCACCCCGCCCCATTCTCCCTCCTTCAATCACCCCGCCCCATTCTCCCTCCTTCCATCACCCCACCCCATTCTCCCTCCTTCCATCACCCCACCCCATTCTCCCGCTTTCCATCACCCCGCCCCATTCTCCCGCTTTGCATCACCCTACCCCATTCTCCCGCTTTCCATCACCCCGCCCCTTTCTCCCGCTTTCCATCACCCAGCCCCATTCTCCCGCTTTCCATCACCCCGCCCCATTCTCCCGCTTTCCATCACCCCGCCCCATTCTCCACCTTCCATCACCCCGCCCCATTCTCCCGCTTTCCATCACCCCGCACCATTCTCCCGCTTTCCATCACCCCGCCCCATTCTCTTGCTTTCCATCACCCCGCCCCATTCTCCCGCTTTCCATCACCCCGCCCCATTCTCCCGCCTTCCATCACCACGCCCCATTCTCCCGCTTTCCATCACCCCACCCCATTCTCCCGCTTTCCACCACCCCGCCCCATTCTCCCGATTTCCATCACCCCGCCCCAATCTCCCGCTTTCCATCACCCCGCACCATTCTCCCGCTTTCCATCACCACGCCCCATTCTCCCACTTTCCATCACCCCGCCCCATTCTCCCTCCTTCCATCACCCTGCCCCATTCTCCCGCTTTCCATCACCCCGCCCCATTCTCCCTCCTTCCGTCACCCCGCCCCATTCTCCCGCTTTCCATCACCCCGCCCCATTCTCCTGCTTTCCATCACCCCGCCCTATTCTCCCTCCTTCCATCACCCCGCCCCATTCTCCCACTTTCCATCACCCCCGCCCCATTCTCACGCTTTCCATCACCCCGCCCCATTCTCCCGCTTTCCATCACCCCGCCCCATTCTCCCGCTTTCCATCACCACGCCCCATTCTCCCCTTTTCCATCACCCCACCCCATTCTCCCGCTTTCCACCACCCCGCCCCATTCTCCCGATTTCCATCACCCCGCCCCATTCTCCCGCTTTCCATCACCCCGCCCCATTCTCCCGCTTTCCATCACCACGCCCCATTCTCCCACTTTCCATCACCCCGCCCCATTCTCCCTCCTTCCATCACCCCGCCCCATTCTCCCGCTTTCCATCACCCCGCCCCATTCTCCCGCTTTCCATCACCCCGCCCCATTCTCCTGCTTTCCATCACCCCGCCCTTTTCTCCCTCCTTCCATCACCCCGCCCCATTCTCCCACTTTCCATCACCCCGCCCCATTCTCACGCTTTCCATCACCCTGCCCCATTCTCCCGCTTTCCATCACCCCGCCCCATTCTCCCGCTTTCCATCACCACGCCCCATTCTCCCACTTTCCATCACCCCACCCCATTCTCCCGCTTTCCACCACCCCGCCCCATTCTCCCGATTTCCATCACCCCGCCCCATTCTCCCGCTTTCCATCACCCCGCCCCATTCTCCCGCTTTCCATCACCACGCCCCATTCTCCCACTTTCCATCACCCCGCCCCATTCTCCCTCCTTCCATCACCCCGCCCCATTCTCCCGCTTTCCATCAACCTGCCCCATTCTCCCGCTTTCCATCACCCCGCCCCCTTCTCCCGCTTTCCATCACCCCGCCCCATTCTCCCTCCTTCCATCACCCCGCCACATTCTCCCGCTTTCCATCACCCCACCCCATTCTCACGCTTTCCACCACCCCGCCCCATTCTCCCGATTTCCACCACCCCGCCCCAATCTCCCGCTTTCCATCACCCCGCACCATTCTCCCGCTTTCCATCACCACGCCCCATTCTCCCACTTTCCATCACCCCGCCCCATTCTCCCTCCTTCCATCACCCTGCCCCATTCTCCCGCTTTCCATCACCCCGCCCCATTCTCCCGCTTTCCATCACCCCGCCCCATTCTCCCGCTTTCCATCACCCCACCCCATTCTCCCGCTTTCCATCACCCCGCCCCATTCTCCCGCTTTCCATCACCCCGCCCCATTCTCGCGCTTTCCATCACCCCGCCCCATTCCCCCGCTTTCCATCACCCCGCCCCATTCTCCCTCCTTCCATCACCCCGCCTCATTCTCCCTCCTTCCATCACCCCGCCCCATTCTCCCGTTTTCCATCACCCCGCCCCATTATCCCGCTTTCCATCACCTCACCCCATTCTCCCGCTTTCCACCACCCCACCCCATTCTCCCGCTTTCCACCACCCCCCCATTCTCACGCTTTCCATCACCCAGCCCCATTCTCCCGCTTTCCATCACCCCGCCCCATTCTCACGCTTTCCATCACCCAGCCCCATTCTCCCGCTTTCCATCACCCCGCCCCATTCTCCCGCTTTCCATCACCCCGCCCCATTCTCCCTCCTTCCATCACCCCGCCCCATTCTCCTGCTTTCCATCACCCCGCACCATTCTCCCGCACCATTCTCCCGCACCATTCTCCCGCACCATTCTCCCGCACCATTCTCCCGCCCCATTCTCTTGCTTTCCATCACCCCGCCCCATTCTCCCGCTTTCCATCACCCCGCCCCATTCTCCCGCCTTCCATCACCACGCCCCATTCTCCCGCTTTCCATCACCCCACCCCATTCTCCCGCTTTCCATCACCCCGCCCCATTCTCCCGCTTTCCATCACCACGCCCCATTCTCCCACTTTCCATCACCCCACCCCATTCTCCCGCTTTCCACCACCCCGCCCCATTCTCCCGATTTCCATCACCCCGCCCCATTCTCCCGCTTTCCATCACCCCGCCCCATTCTCCCGCTTTCCATCACCACGCCCCATTCTCCCACTTTCCATCACCCCGCCCCATTCTCCCTCCTTCCATCACCCCGCCCCATTCTCCCGCTTTCCATCAACCTGCCCCATTCTCCCGCTTTCCATCACCCCGCCCCCTTCTCCCGCTTTCCATCACCCCGCCCCATTCTCCCTCCTTCCATCACCCCGCCACATTCTCCCGCTTTCCATCACCCCACCCCATTCTCACGCTTTCCACCACCCCGCCCCATTCTCCCGATTTCCATCACCCCGCCCCAATCTCCCGCTTTCCATCACCCCGCACCATTCTCCCGCTTTCCATCACCACGCCCCATTCTCCCACTTTCCATCACCCCGCCCCATTCTCCCTCCTTCCATCACCCTGCCCCATTCTCCCGCTTTCCATCACCCCGCCCCATTCTCCCTCCTTCCATCACCCCGCCCCATTCTCCCGCTTTCCATCACCCCGCCCCATTCTCCCGCTTTCCATCACCCCGCCCCATTCTCCTGCTTTCCATCACCCCGCCCTATTCTCCCTCCTTCCATCACCCCGCCCCATTCCCCCGCTTTCCATCACCCCGCCCCATTCTCCCTCCTTCCATCACCCCGCCTCATTCTCCCTCCTTCCATCACCCCGCCCCATTCTCCCGTTTTCCATCACCCCGCCCCATTATCCCGCTTTCCATCACTCCGCCCCATTCTCCCTCGTTCCATCACCCCGCCCCATTCTCCCGTTTTTCATCACCCCGCCCCATTCTCCCTTTTTCCATCACCCCGCCCCATTCTCCCGCTTTCCATCACCCCGCCCAATTCTCCCGCTTTCCATCACCCCGCCCCATTCTCCCGCTTTCCATCACCCCGCCCCATTCTCCCGCTTTCCATCACCCCACCCCATTCTCCCGCTTTCCATCACCCCGCCCCATTCTCCCGCTTTCCATCACCCCGCCCCATTCTCGCGCTTTCCATCACCCCGCCCCATTCCCCCGCTTTCCATCACCCCGCCCCATTCTCCCTCCTTCCATCACCCCGCCTCATTCTCCCTCCTTCCATCACCCCGCCCCATTCTCCCGTTTTCCATCACCCCGCCCCATTATCCCGCTTTCCATCACCTCACCCCATTCTCCCGCTTTCCACCACCCCACCCCATTCTCCCGCTTTCCACCACCCCCCCATTCTCCCTCCTTCCATCACCCCGCCCCATTCTCCCTCTTTCCATCACCCTGCCCCATTCTCCCGCTTTCCATCACCCCGCCCCATTCTCCTGCTTTCCATCACCCCGCCCCATTCTCCCTCCTTCCATCACCCAGCCACATTCTCCCGCTTTCCATCACCCCGCCCCATTCTCCCGCTTTCCATCACCCCGACCCATTCTCCCGCCTTCCATCACCCCGCCCCATTCTCCCTCCTTCAATCACCCCGCCCCATTCTCCCTCCTTCCATCACCCCACCCCATTCTCCCTCCTTCCATCACCCCACCCCATTCTCCCGCTTTCCATCACCCCGCCCCATTCTCCCGCTTTGCATCACCCTACCCCATTCTCCCGCTTTCCATCACCCCGCCCCTTTCTCCCGCTTTCCATCACCCAGCCCCATTCTCCCGCTTTCCATCACCCCGCCCCATTCTCCCGCTTTCCATCACCCCGCCCCAGTCTCCCTCCTTCCATCACCCCGCCCCATTCTCCCGCTTTCCATCACCCCGCACCATTCTCCCGCTTTCCATCACCCCGCCCCATTCTCTTGCTTTCCATCACCCCGCCCCATTCTCCCGCTTTCCATCACCCTGCCCCATTCTCCCGCCTTCCATCACCACGCCCCATTCTCCCGCTTTCCATCACCCCACCCCATTCTCCCGCTTTCCACCACCCCGCCCCATTCTCCCGATTTCCATCACCCCGCCCCAATCTCCCGCTTTCCATCACCCCGCACCATTCTCCCGCTTTCCATCACCACGCCCCATTCTCCCACTTTCCATCACCCCGCCCCATTCTCCCTCCTTCCATCACCCTGCCCCATTCTCCCGCTTTCCATCACCCCGCCCCATTCTCCCTCCTTCCATCACCCCGACCCATTCTCCCGCTTTCCATCACCCCGCACCATTCTCCCGCTTTCCATCACCCCGCCCCATTCTCCCGCTTTCCATCACCCCGCCCCATTCTCCCGCTTTCCATCACCCCGCCCCATTCTCCCGCTTTCCATCACCACGCCCCATTCTCCCACTTTCCATCACCCCACCCCATTCTCCCGCTTTCCACCACCCCGCCCCATTCTCCCGATTTCCATCACCCCGCCCCATTCTCCCGCTTTCCATCACCCCGCCCCATTCTCCCGCTTTCCATCACCACGCCCCATTCTCCCACTTTCCATCACCCCGCCCCATTCTCCCTCCTTCCATCATCCCGCCCCATTCTCCCGCTTTCCATCAACCTGCCCCATTCTCCCGCTTTCCATCACCCCGCCCCCTTCTCCCGCTTTCCATCACCCCGCCCCATTCTCCCTCCTTCCATCACCCCGCCACATTCTCCCGCTTTCCATCACCCCGCCCCATTCTCCCGCTTTCCATCACCCCGCCCCATTCTCCTGCTTTCCATCACCCCGCCCTATTCTCCCTCCTTCCATCACCCCGCCCCATTCTCCCACTTTCCATCACCCCGCCCCATTCTCCCGCTTTCCGTTAACCCGCCCCATTCTCTCGCTTTCCATCACCCTGTGAAAGAACAAGGAATGAATGCACTAGGAAACAGGTGGGTACAAGTGGGAAAACCTAAAAGTGTTGTACCCCATATAGTCTACCCCACTACAGCCTACACAGACTATAGCATATAAGTCTGACACACCCCCATAGGCAAAGTGGGGGAGAACAAGGGGTCACAAGACCAGTCAAGCAAAGCAAAGCAAGCTCAGGGTGGATCACAACGTCACCACACATTCCGAGCACAGGTTCAAGGCCACAAGGCCAGTTCACATGCAGGATCATATATATAAAGGTAAACAAGCAAGTGCAGGTATATATAGAACACAGTACAAGCAAGGTCAAGAAGTAAGCAAGTGAGGCCAAGTAGGCACAAGACCTAGCATCGTACAAAAGCGCTGATGATCACAAGGCTGAAGTGCCTTGGTAAAGATATCAGCAGTGTTGGCCTGAGAGGCCACGTAAGCAAGGCGTAGCTGACCACGCTGCTGTAGCTCACGAGCAAGGAAGTAGCGAAGAGCAATGTGCTTCGTTCTGTGCTCCAGTCTGTGCTCCCGACACAAGGCCAACATGGCCTTGTTGTCTACGTACAGAACTGGAGGAGAACGAGGCGGCTCTTCTAGGTCAGTCAGCAGGTATGTGAGCCAGCGTAGCTCCTGTGCAGCCATGGCCCCCGCGTAGATCTCAGCCTCACAGCTGGAGCCGAGAACAGAAGACGAGCGGGTAGACCGCCACGAAACAGAGCCAGAACCAAGGCTGAAGGTGTAACCCTGTGACGACCGCTGCGTAGCCTGGTCGTCAGCCCAAGAAGCGTCTGCGTGACCTGTGAGGACCACTGAACGCCGCCCTCCAAGCACTAGCCCCATGCCCGACGTACTGCATAAGTAGCGCAACACCCTCTTCGCTGCAGCCATGTGCTCTGGTCGGTGTCTCCCAGGAGCAACATAGCGTGCCAAGATGCTAAGAGGGTATGCAAGGTCAGGTCGAGTGCAGGTCATCAGGTACATGAGGCAGCCAACAAGCTCTGGGTACGGGCCACTCGGCTCTACGGACTCATCCGAAGGCAGAGCTGAGAGCGAGTGGCGAGTAGACAGAGGAGTGGCCTGAGGCGAGGAGTACGTGAAGTCGAAGCGCTGAAGAACCTGCTCCACCATGTGTGACTGAGTCAGGGTGATGGTGCGCTGTGCTCTGTCCCGGGTGATCTGCAAGCCAAGGTAGCTGCGCAGTTCACCCAAGTCTGTGCACGTGTGTCTCTTCTGCAGCTCAGACTTCACGTGGGCGAGTCCAGCAGTGTCAGCAGTGGCAAAGACCAACTCGTCGACGTACACGAGGATGTAGAACGGCGGCAAAGAGGTGTCGGTGCGCAGAAACAGCGACGGGTCGGCAGTAGAAGGAGCAAACCCAAGAGCCGCAAGTGTAGTCCTCAGTGTGTCGTGCCACTCACGGGGCGCCTGGCGGAGACCGTAGACTGGCCGCCGGAGGCTCCACTGGGTACCAGGGGGGAACGACCCAGTGAAGCCAGGTGGGCGGCGCAGCCAGATCTCCTCGTGCAGGCTGCCCTGCAAGAAAGTTGTGCTGAAGTCAAGAGAGTGAAGCTCGTAGTCGCGCTGAGCGGCTACGTGCAGCAGCACCCGAAGAGTGGTCATCTTCGGGGTGGGAGAAAAGGTCTGAAAGTAGTCAACTCCCTGCCGCTGACTGAAGCCTCGAGCCACGTAACGCGCCTTGAAGACAGGCGGAGAACCCGGCGGCCGCTTCACCCTGAAAATCCACATGCCACTGACGATGTTCACCCCAGGTGGGGGAACCTCGTCGACGTAGGTGCCTGTGGACTTCCAGGAAGCCATCTCTGCGTCCATGGCTGATTGCCACTGTGAGGAGTAGGGACCCTCGATCGCCTCAGCGTACGATCGAGGAGTCGGGATGTCTGGTGCATCCGGGTCTCCCTCAGGGGCAATCAGCATGGACACGAGATGAGGCAAAGCAGCAGCAAAACACTGGAACTCCTCCTGCCTGTCCTCAAGGACGTCCGTGCTAAGAGCACACTCACCCCCGACGGACGGAGGACAGACAGACTCAGACTCAGCAACAAGACTAGCAGCGTAGTCTAGACGACAGTGAGCAGCGAAGTCGACCAACTCAGCAACTAAGGCAGACGCAGCAGTGGACTCAAAGGAAGGGTCAGTGACAACAGTAGCCAGGAGACGCGTGACAGTAGGACTGGCAGCACGAAGAGAGTCCGACTCCGGGTCAGCAAGAGCAGGAAGAGAGGACTCAGGAGGAGATGGCAAAGGGACACGCAGCGGAGCAGTGGAAGGACGCAGTGCCATCTGGTGCGTGCCCGGGACCGCAGGAGGACGCTGACGCGGAACATGACGACTAGTGCGAGCAGTACGAACAGGCGACGCAGGACGAGACGCAGGCGCACGACGCTCAGCAAGACCTCCAGTAGGACCAGTGTAGGGAGAAGGAGCAGGCAGTGGGGAGGCGGGCTGTAACTGTGACTGGAACTGGTCAGGCTGTGGACACTCTAAGGGAGGAGGAGGACCAGTAGAAGGCGAGAGACCAAGAACCTGCTCAAGGAGCGGAACGAAGTACGGCCGTGGCCGCGCAGCGACTCCACAAACAGCAGGGACAGCACCAGGACCCCCAGCGGCAGCACCAGCGCCCGCAGCACCTCCAGCTCCAGCAGCGCCGACTCCAGTACCCTCAGAAGCACCAGCGCCAGCAGCACCGCCAGCTCCAACACCAGCAGCGCCTCCGGCTCCAGCAGCGCCTACTCCAGCACCCTCAGAAGCACCAGCGCCAGCAGCACCGCCAGTGCCAACACCAGCAGGACCGCCAGCTCCAGCACCACTAGCAGCTCCAGTGCCAGGAGCACCTCGAGGCCCAGCAGCTCCTGTACCCACAGCAGCACCAGCAGCTCCAGTACCTCCAGCAGCACCAGCAGCACCTCCAGCAGGACCAACGCTAGCAGCTCCAGCAGCACCCCGGAGGCCGCGACAGTACCGAGAGTACCAGTCACGTAGCTGCTGGGAAGAGAGAGCTCCCCTAGGCGCAGCACCCCCAGGCTCAGGACCTCCAGAACCCGCACCCCCAGGGACAGCACCCCAAGGCTCAGCACCTGCAGTCTCTGCACCCCCAGGCTCAGCACCCCCAGTCTCTGCACCCTCAGACTCAGCACGCTCAGTACCTCGCGCAGGACCAGAGTCGACAGCTACCTCGACAGGCTCGACCGGGTCTACCTGGGAAACACCTGAGGGAGCAGGGACCTGGGGAGGCAAGGGGTCTACCAAGGCAGCACCTGGCGTGAGGAAGAGCGGCGGAGGGGGGAGCGGGGCAGTGCGGTAGGGGAAGAGCCGGTAGAAGGGGACCGACTCGTCAAAGGTGACGTCCTGGGACGACAGAACACGGCGCGAGGTGGGGTGGTAAAACTGCCAACCAGGCGCGTCAGGGGGGAAGCCAAGGAAGACGCAGGGAACAGCACGGGGGGACAGCTTGTCCGCAGACAAGTCGCGGACAAAAGCCCGAGATCCCCAGACACGAAACGCAGACGCATCGCCAACCTTCCCCGTCCACCTCAGAGTAGGGGAGGTCTCCGGCAAGGAGACCCGGGGCTGAAGGTTGATCTGATGTGCCGCGTACTGAATCGCGAACGGCCACAGAAAATGGGGAGCAGCCGCATGGATCATGGACGTGCGAGCGACGTCCATGACCATGCCAATGCGGCGCTCAGCAATCCCATTTTGCTGTGGAGAGGCCGGAAGCGTGAACGTCTGGCGGATGCCCTGTGCACGACAGAAGGCTCGCAGAAGGTCAGAGGAAAACTCACCGCCTCTGTCGGAGTGCAGACGCAAGACATGAAAGTCCGAGCCGAAACTCTCTCTGAGCTGGAGACGAGCTGCACGGATCCAGTCGATCAACATCTCAGTGACATCATCCTTGCTGCGCAAGGGGAAGACTGCGGTGAAACGCGAGTAGTCGTCAACCACCAGCAGGAAGTAACGCTCGTGACCCTGTCCACGGACGCGGGCTGGGCCCCACACGTCCATGTGAAGCGTCTGCAGCGGAGCCTCTGTCGGAGGAAACTCGGAGGAGTGAGGAGCGGCGCGCTGCCGCCCCTCGACGCAGGGAACGCAGGTGGGGCCAGGCCCCGGAGGAAGAGAAGGGAGGGACCGGGGGAGACCCGAGACAAGGAAACGAGAGGCCATGCCTCGGAGACGAGGCAGGGAGGGGTGACCAAGGCGGTGGTGCCAGAGGAGAGTCTGGTGAGACAGGAGACGACACGAGCAAGGGGCAGACTCAGGACCAGACCTGGACGCTGCAGCAAAGACCTGACTCGTCGCAGCTACCTGAGGAGACTCAGCAGTCAGTGTGTACAGGCTCGACCCCGGCTGACGGGTAAACGTGGCCAAGTGTCGGCCCGTCCTAGCACACGTACAGTGGGTCACTCGCTGACGCGCAGGGGTGAACTGGTCAACCTTTGCGTCCTGTAGGTCAGCACCACTCACCAAGTTCGTAGAGAACGAGGGGAGGTAAAGACCCGACAGAGAGCCAGAAGGGGCCGCCGGACACGGTAAGACAGTGGAGAAGTGGGCAAGGACGGGACCCCCAGAGGGGTCTGCCAGGGAGACTGCAACCGGCCGACTAAGCGGCGTGAGTGTGGTGCGGTCTCGAAAGAAGGAGCGGGAAGCACCCGAGTCAAGGGTGAAGGTGCGTAACACCTGAGACAACGTGGTACCTGAGAGAGCAGACTCACCAGCACCTGGGGCAGCAGACTCACCAGCACCTGGAGGAGCAGACGCACTAGCACCTAGAGCAGCAGCCTCACCAGCACCTAGAGCAGCAGCCTCAATGCCCGGGTCAGGCGGAACACACAGGTAACAGTCACCCACATCACTAGTAGGCAATGCATACAAGGCAGTGAGGATAGCATCATAGTCAAGAGCATAGATATCTACCCTCTGCCTAAGCAGCTCCACCCAGTCGGGGAGCTCAGCGGCGTCGCCAAACTCCGTACGCCAGACGTCGCTCAGACGGGCGAAGCAGCGGGACTCGGCGTGACCAAACGTCCCGCAGGGCTGACCAGTCCGAGCACCAGTGCGAATGACGTACGGACAGCGGGCAGAACCCCGTGACCCTCCACGCTGAGCGTACCACTCACGAAGCTGCTGGGGCGAAAGGACCGCGGGCGGACTACGCTGCAGCTGCACCTGGCCACTACAAGTAGCTCCCGAACTCCTCACGCCAGAACGACTCCCACTACGGCCACCCCGACAACCCCAAGTAGCGTACCACTCACGAAGCTGCTGGGGCGTGAGGGACTCACGCGGACGTCGCTGGAGCTGCATCTGGCCACCGCCAGGAGCAGGAGGAGCAGTGGTAGCCACAGTAGCAGTAGTAGAAGCAGTAGCAGTAGTCGTAGCGCGGCCACCCCTACAACCCCAACTAGCGTACCACTCACGAAGCTGTTGGGGGGCGAGGGACTCACGTGGATGGCGTTGGAGCTGCATCTGGCCACGCCAGAAGCAGCAGTAGCAGTAGAAAGAGCAGTAGCAGCAAGAGCAGCAGTAACAGCAGTACGGGCAGGGCAGTGCTCACCAGTGGCGAGAAGGGCAGGCGTACGACGGCGGCAACGGCGAGGCCGCTGCCACTGCAGGGCGAGGGCTCCGCGGCTGCTGCAGGGGCGGCTGCTCCAGGTGCGGCTCCTGCAGGGGCGGCTGCTCCAGGGGCGGCTGCTGCAGTGGCGGCTGCTCCAGGGGCGGCTGCTGCAGTGGTGGCTGCTCCAGGGGCGGCTGCTACAGGGGCGGCTGTTCCAGGGGCGGCTGCTGCAGTGGCGGCTGCTCCAGGGGCGGCTGCTGCAGTGGCGGCTGCTCCAGGGGCGGTTGCTGCAGGGGCGGCTGCTCCAGGGGCGGCTGCTGCAGTGGCGGCTGCTCCAGGGGCGGCTGCTGCAGTGGCGGCTGCTCCAGGGGCGGCTGCTGCAGTGGCGGCTGCTCCAGGGGCGGCTGCTGCAGGGGCGGCTGCTCCAGGGGCGGCTGCTGCAGTGGCGGCTGCTCCAGGGGCGGCTGCTGCAGTGGCGGCTGCTCCAAGGGCGGCTGCTGCAGTGGCGCGGGTTAGGGCAGGGTGCTGCGGCGGTCAGGGGGCGGCGCAGCTGCTGCAGGGGGCGGCTGCTGCAGGGCTGAAGTGGCGGCTGCTCCAGGGCGCGGGTTAGGGCAGGGCGCCGCGACGGGCAGGGGCGACGCGGGAGCCGCAACGGGGCCGCGAGGGAGCCGCGATGGGGCCACGAGGGGCCTGGAGAGGGGCCGCGGAGGGGCCGCGACGAGCCGCGACGAGCCACGAGGGGCCGCGAGGGGCCGCGACAGGGCCGCGAGGGGCCGGGAGAGTGGCCGCGAGGGGCCGCGAACGGCCGCGGAGGGGCCGCGAATGGCCGCGGAGGGGCCGCGAGAGGGGCCGCGAGGGGCCGCGAACGGCCGCGGAGGGGGGGGGGGGGGAGGGGGCCGCGAGGGGCCATGAGAGGGGCCGCGAGGGGCCGTGAGAGGGGCCGCGAGGGAGCGGCTAAGGGGCCGCGAGGCGCCGTGAGAGGGGCCGCGAGGGGCCGTGAGAGGGGCCGCGAGGGAGCGGCTAAGGGGCCGCGAGGGGCCATGAGAGGGGCCGCGAGGGGCCGTGGGAGGGGCCGCGAGGGAGCGGCTAAGGGGCCGCGAGGGGCCGTGATAGAGGGGCCGCGAGGGGCCGTGAGTGGGGCCGCGAGGGAGCGGCTAAGGGGCCGTGAGGGGCCGTGAGAGGGGCCGCGAGGGAGCGGCTAAGGGGCCACTAAGGGCAGGGGACGCGGGGCGCAACTCGGGCAGGGGTGAAGTGCGCTCCGGGCAGGAAAAAAAAAAATCGAATTTTCGGTGGGCCCTAGGAAACGTTCCCACTAGGGAACCTGCTCTATACCATGTGGAAGAACAAGGAATGAATGCACTAGGAAAGAGGTGGGTACAAGTGGGAAAACCTAAAAGTGTTGTACCCTATATAGTCTACCCCACTACAGCCTACACAGACTATAGCATATAAGTCTGACACACCCCGCCCCATTCTCCCTCGTTCCATCACCCCGCCCCATTCCCCCGCTTTCCATCACCCCGCCCCATTCTCACGCTTTCCATCACCCCGCCCCATTCTCCCGCTTTCCATCACCCCGCCCCATTCTCCCGCTTTCCATCATCCAACCCAATTCTCCCGCTTTCCATCACCCCGCCCCATTCTCCCGCTTTCCATCACCCCGCCCCATTCTCCCTCCTTCCATCACCCCGCCCCATTCTCCCGCTTTCCATCACCCGCCCCATTCTCCCGCTTTCCATCACCCCGCCCCATTCTCCCGCTTTCCATCACCCCGCCCAATTCTCCCGCTTTCCATCACCCCGCCCCATTCTCCCGCTTTCCATCACCCCGCCCCATTCTCCAGCTTTCCATCACCCCGCCCCATTCTTCCGCTTTCCATCACCCCGCCCCATTCTTCCGCTTTCCATCACCCCGCCCCATTCTTCCACTTTCCATCACCCCGCCCCATTCTCCCGCTTTCCATCACCCCGCCCCATTCTCCCGCTTTCCATCACCCCGCCCCATTCTCCCGCTTTCCACACCCCGGCCCATTCTCCCGCTTTCCATCACCCTGCCTCATTCTCCCGCTTTCCATCACCTCGCCCCATTCTCCCTCCTTCCATCACCCCGCCCCAATCTCCCTCCTTCCATCACCCCGCCCCATTCTCCCTCCTTCCATCACCCCGCCCCATTCTCCCTCCTTCCATCACCCCGCCCAATTCTCCCGCTTTCCATCACCCCGCCCCATTCTCCCGCTTTCCATCACCCCGCCCCATTCTCCCGCTTTCCATCACACCGCCCCATTCTCCCTCCTTCCATCACCCCACCCCATTCTCCTGCTTTCCATCACCCCGCCCCATTCTCCCGCTTTCCATCACCCCGCACCATTCTCCCGCTTTCCATCACCCCGCCCAATTCTCCCGCTTTCCATCACCCCGCCCCATTCTCCCGCTTTCCATCACCCCGCCCCATTCTCCCGCTTTCCATCACCCCGCCCCATTCTCCCGCTTTCCATCACCTCCCGCTTTCCATCACCCCACCCCATTCTCCTGCTTTCCATCACCCGCCCCATTCTCCCGCTTTCCATCACCCCGCCCCATTCTCCCGCTTTCCATCACCCCGCCCCATTCTCCCGCTTTCCATCACCCCGCCCCATTCTCCCGCTTTCCATCACCCCGCCCCATTCTCTTGCTTTCCATCACACCGCACCATTCTCCCGCTTTCCATCACCCCGCCCCATTCTCCCGCTTTCCATCACCCCGCCCCATTCTCCCGCTTTCCATCACCTCGCCCCATTCTCCCGCTTTCCATTACCCCGCCCCATTCTCCCGCTTTCCATCACCCCGCCCCATTCTCCCTCCTTCCATCACCCCGCCCCATTCTCCCGCTTTCCATCACCCGCCCCATTCTCCCGCTTTCCATCACCCCGCCCCATTCTCCCGCTTTCCATCACCCCGCCCAATTCTCCCGCTTTCCATCACCCCGCCCCATTCTCCCGCTTTCCATCACCCCGCCCCATTCTCCCGCTTTCCATCACCCCGCCCCATTCTCCAGCTTTCCATCACCCCGCCCCATTCTTCCGCTTTCCATCACCCCGCCCCATTCTTCCGCTTTCCATCACCCCGCCCCATTCTTCCACTTTCCATCACCCCGCCCCATTCTCCCGCTTTCCATCACCCCGCCCCATTCTCCCGCTTTCCATCACCCCGCCCCATTCTCCCGCTTTCCACACCCCGGCCCATTCTCCCGCTTTCCATCACCCTGCCTCATTCTCCCGCTTTCCATCACCTCGCCCCATTCTCCCTCCTTCCATCACCCCGCCCCAATCTCCCTCCTTCCATCACCCCGCCCCATTCTCCCTCCTTCTATCACCCCGCCCCATTCTCCCTCCTTCCATCACCCCGCCCAATTCTCCCGCTTTCCATCACCCCGCCCAATTCTCCCGCTTTCCATCACCCCGCCCCATTCTCCCGCTTTCCATCACACCGCCCCATTCTCCCTCCTTCCATCACCCCACCCCATTCTCCTGCTTTCCATCACCCCGCCCCATTCTCCCGCTTTCCATCACCCCGCACCATTCTCCCGCTTTCCATCACCCCGCCCCATTCTCTTGCTTTCCATCACACCGCACCATTCTCCCGCTTTCCATCACCCCGCCCCATTCTCCCGCTTTCCATCACCCCGCCCCATTCTCCCGCTTTCCATCACCTCGCCCCATTCTCCCGCTTTCCATTACCCCGCCCCATTCTCCGGCTTTCCATCACCCCGCCCCATTCTCCCTCCTTCCATCACCCCGCCCCATTCTCCCGCTTTCCATCACCCGCCCCATTCTCCCGCTTTCCATCACCCCGCCCCATTCTCCCGCTTTCCATCACCCCGCCCAATTCTCCCGCTTTCCATCACCCCGCCCCATTCTCCCGCTTTCCATCACCCCGCCCCATTCTCCCGCTTTCCATCACCCCGCCCCATTCTCCAGCTTTCCATCACCCCGCCCCATTCTTCCGCTTTCCATCACCCCGCCCCATTCTTCCGCTTTCCATCACCCCGCCCCATTCTTCCACTTTCCATCACCCCGCCCCATTCTCCCGCTTTCCATCACCCCGCCCCATTCTCCCGCTTTCCATCACCCCCGCCCCATTCTCCCGCTTTCCACACCCCGGCCCATTCTCCCGCTTTCCATCACCCTGCCTCATTCTCCCGCTTTCCATCACCTCGCCCCATTCTCCCTCCTTCCATCACCCCGCCCCAATCTCCCTCCTTCCATCACCCCGCCCCATTCTCCCTCCTTCTATCACCCCGCCCCATTCTCCCTCCTTCCATCACCCCGCCCAATTCTCCCGCTTTCCATCACACCGCCCCATTCTCCCTCCTTCCATCACCCCGCCCCATTCTCCTGCTTTCCATCACCCCGCCCCATTCTCCCGCTTTCCATCACCCCGCACCATTCTCCCGCTTTCCATCACCCCGCCCCATTCTCCCGCTTTCCATCACCCCGCCCCATTCTCCCGCTTTCCATCACCCCGCCCCATTCTCCCGCTTTCCATCACCCCGCCCCATTCTCCCGCTTTCCATCACCTCCCGCTTTCCATCACCCCACCACATTCTCCTGCTTTCCATCACCCGCCCCATTCTCCCGCTTTCCATCACCCCGCCCCATTCTCCCGCTTTCCATCACCCCGCCCCATTCTCCCGCTTTCCATCACCCCGCCCCATTCTCCCGCTTTCCATCACCCCGCCCCATTCTCTTGCTTTCCATCACCCCGCACCATTCTCCCACTTTCCATCACCCCGCCCCATTCTCCCGCTTTCCATCACCCCGCCCCATTCTCCCGCTTTCCATCACCTCGCCCCATTCTCCCGCTTTCCATCACCCCGCCCCATTCTCCCGCTTTCCATCACCCCGCCCCATTCTCCCTCCTTCCATCACCCCGCCCCATTCTCCCTCCTTCCATCACCCCGCCCCATTCTCCCTTCTTCCATCACCCCACCCCATTCTCCCGCTTTCCATCACCCCGCCCCATTCTCCCGCTTTCCATCACCCCGCCCCATTCTCTTGCTTTCCATCACCCCGCACCATTCTCCCACTTTCCATCACCCCGCCCCATTCTCCCGCTTTCCATCACCCCGCCCCATTCTCCCGCTTTCCATCACCTCGCCCCATTCTCCCGCTTTCCATCACCCCGCCCCATTCTCCCGCTTTCCATCACCCCGCCCCATTCTCCCTCCTTCCATCACCCCGCCCCATTCTCCCTCCTTCCATCACCCCGCCCCATTCTCCCTTCTTCCATCACCCCACCCCATTCTCCCGCTTTCCATCACCCCGCCCCATTCTCCCGCTTTCCATCACCTCGCCCCATTCTCCCGCTTTCCATCACCCCGCCCCATTCTCCCGCTTTCCATCACCCAGCCCCATTTTCCCGCTTTCCATCACCCCGCCCCCGCTTTCCATCACCCCCCCCCCATTCTCCCGCTTTCCATCACCCCGCCCCATTGTCCCGCTTTCCATCACCCCGCCCCATTCTCCCGCTTTCCATCACCCCGCCCCATTCTCCCGCTTTCTATCATCCCTTAAATATGGGTCACCTGAATATGCAACAAAGTTCGGGTCATTTGATGCTTTTCCCTACGCCTACAAGGATCCATGCGGTTCCTTAGCATTTGTGGGCAGGCACGGCCGTCATCGCGGGCGCCGAACTTTTCTGTGCGCGCGAATCAAGCTGAATTTGCTCTGGTAGGTGTATTGAGGCGTGGCGGCGGAGGTGCTTGCGACCTTTTTTGGCGCCTCACAAGGCGGCGACGGCGGTGCCCTTCGCCGCGTCGGCCAAGGAGTGAGCCGCCGCCCATGCTGCCCGCCACGTGAGGTGCACAAGGGGGCATGGAGAACTGGGATGCGAGTTTCACATGGGAAGGGGGACCATTCCGGGTTTCCCAAGTTCCCATTTCCCTCCTGTCTGCCTCACTTCCCCTTCCTTCTCCCCCTCTCTCTCCTCTCCCCAGCGAGTGTGTTGCTGGCACTGAAGCAGGCTCTGGAGGACCATTCCGCGTTTTTCATCCCCCCTTTCCCCTCCCCTCTCCGTCCCCCCACCACTCTTCACCCTCCTCCCCCTCCCCCTCCCCCTCCCCCTTCGGCTACAACCCGTACTCTCTCGTTTCCCTGCGTGTGTTGTCCCTACCGCTCTCATCCGCTACCCTGCCCAACCAACAGCTCCTCGCTGCTCTCATACGCGCCGGCCGCCGCGGGTGCGTGCGCGGAAGTGGCGGCGCGGAGGTGGCGGAGATTGAGGCGGCGGTGGCGGTGCTGGCGGAGGCGATGCGCAGCAAGCAGATGAAGGCGAGGCGGTGTTCACTGCGCTGCGGCGGTTGGAAACGCGGAAGGTGGGCGCAGAGGAGAGCAGCGCTGGCGGCGCTAGGAGGGGTGGCATGTCTGGACACAAGTGGCAGCTTGTGTTCACCGCTGGTAACGGCGAAATGCGTGCGTGGGGCGATGGGTGCGTGCGCGAGGCAATGGGTGCGTGCGCGGGCGATGGTTGCGTGCGCGGGTGGTGGCGCCATGGTCTGCTACGTACCATGCTCACATTCCACATGCCATATGCCCTCTCTCCCACTTCTTAATGCCATGTGACCCCCCACTGTGTGGGCGGTCTTAACAGGCTGACCTATGCGAGCCGTGGCACACCAAGTGTGGTACCGGCTGGGAGTGTCACAGAGAAGTGTAATGAGGATGAGATAGCCTATTGCTCTGGGGCTGGATTGAGAGGTTTTGGAGGATAGTGCCGTGAGAGAGAGGCTACAGCGGGGTGCTGCAGATTTGGGTATAATGGACATGTTTGGTCGCTTGCGGGAATGGGTGTGCATTGAGGGTGCATGCTTGAACTATGGCATGTGAGATGATGGTTGGCAGCCAGAGGGGGAGTTTGTTATGTGATGCTATCATTTGCATTCACGTCTGTCTGCCTCCCATCATATGTTCGTTCGTTGCATGCGTGGTGTGAGCGTGCGCAAGAATTTGTGTTTTCTGTGGTTTGGATTTTCTGAGTGTGTGTGAATGTTATTTGGCTTGAGCAGATATCTGAAGTGACTCCACTGCTCAAGAGCTTTCGGACGAACCAAATATCGCTTCAATCGGAGTACGAACAAGAAAGTTACGAACGTTGGAAGTTCGTATGCTTTTGAAATTTGGTTGTGGTGACTATGGGAAGTTGTGGGGTTGACTCCATAAGGGGTAAAGACTTTTGGGGGTTGGGAAATTCGTCCCCATCACTGTAGATGCTGCCAAGTGGTTGGGAGAAACCAAATTGGGTTGGCAAGTGTGGCCAACTTGGGTGAGGTGGATTGTGGAGGTTGGGAAAGTGACAAAGGTCAAAGTTGGGGTGCCTATAGGGAAGGAAATTGTGTGGTATGGGGTTTCCTTGGTTGGGGACTCCTTGGGGACCTTCCCTCTCGTCCTCCTCATCCCCTCCTACCTGGTTTCTAGCTACCACAACTCTCTTGTGTAGCACTTGTGAGAATTGTGAGAACTTTGTGATAGAGTTAAGTTCTTATGGCAGCATACCCCCCTGTGCGCCAAAACTGATAACTCAAGAAATACTTCACCTTTTCGTACGATTCAACTTGGGAGTTGTAGCCACGGAATAGAGCTACAACATATCTGAAATTGGTAAAGTTTTGACGGTGCGTTTTTCGTCGACGGCGTTTTCTGTGAGCGCGACGATTCTGTCCAGAAATTGAGACTAACGATTTTGAGAAATTTGGACACATAATCTTCATAGACTCCGTCCTTAGTCTCTAACAAGTGGTATCAGAGCAGATTAAGGACTTTGTGGAGAGTCTACTAAAGTGTGAAGACCCTCCTAGACCCACCATGGCATGTGGGCGTGCCTAAGTGGAGTTCTAGAGGTTGGATGTGACTTCCGCTAAGGGAAAACTCTGCCGAAATTTCGTTGGCGCCGACACTTGTGAAGATTGTGTGGATCTACATTGTGACCAGCAAAGGGGGGAGCTGAAACCTCTGATTGGGAGCAGAGAAGATGAATCAAGGGAGTGGAGATGCAGCTGAGAAGAGGAGTGAACCGCCACCATCCAAGATCGAAGCGTTGGATGGCTCCAACTATGAGGAATGGAGCGGGCGGATGCGGAGCGCCTTCAAGCGCTACAAGCTGCTGAAAATTGCAATGAGAGAGGAGAAGATGCCGGGGGAAGGAGATGTCCGCGATCGGTGGATTGAGAAGAGCGCGGTGCTGTACGACCTGATTCTACAATCGGTCAACAACGACATGTTCCAGCACATCAAGGATTTGGTGGAGCTCGATGACTCGGGACCAAAGGCGTGGAAGCTATTACGCGACGTGGTTCAACCCAACACGCTGCCAATGGTGATTGTGTTGGAGAAGGAGCTGGCTGCCCTCTCCATGCGATCGGGAGACGATGTGAAACCAGTCCTTGACAAGGTCAAGGACACCTATGCGAGGATGGCAGCGGCGGGCAGCAAGGTGTCGGAGATGCAGCAGTGCACCAAGATCATCTCGGTGCTCGACAACTCGTGGGACAACCTTATCCCCACCCTCAACGCTCAGCAGGACAAGTGGACGCCTGAGTGGCTACGGCAGCAGATCCTGCAGGAGGACTTCCGCAGGCGCCACACGGGAGGTGGTGCTGCCAACAAAACTGCTGAGGGGTATGGAGCTGCAGGAGGCAGCAGAGGAAGAGGGGGAGGAAGAGGCCGAGGCCGTGGGAGAGGCTTTGGCAGAGGGAGAGGCCGAGGTGACTACAATGAGGGGCATGGGAGCTCTGGTGGCAGGGGGAGCACCCGAATGGAGGGTGCGTGCTGGTACTGCAAGAAGGCTGGACACCCATGGTTCAAGTGTTTCAGTCGGCCTGAGGGATGGGCGCCCCCAGGCATGAAGCCGCCAAGTGGTGAACGTGCACGAGGTGGCGCTGTGCAAGGTTCAGGTGCACAAGGTGATGGTGCACAAGGTAAAGCCGACCCTGGGATGTTCCTCATGGTTGAGGATGTGCAAGGGAGTGGGGGTGATGTGGGTTCAGTTGGGAAGGTTGTGATGCACCCACTCACTCACTAGGTGATCGATTCAGGTTGCACAAGTCATATGACCCCACGGGCAGATTTACTTGATGAGGTGAAACCCCCTGGGAAGATCAAGTTTGTGGCTGCCGCTTCAGGTGCTTTGCTCCCTGTGATTGGTGTTGGGAATGCCAAAGTAATGGGAGCCAATGGGGGGCTTGTGGGGCTGGGGAATGTGCTGTTGGTTGAAGGTTTATCCGCTAACCTCCTCTCTGTGTGCCGGCTGCAAAAAAGCAAGGCAAAGGTTACATTCGGCCCAACCAGCTGCCGTGCAAAGCTTGGGAAGTTGCTGCTGTGGGATTTGGAGGAGAAGAGCAGCTGCATCAAGGACCTGTGGCAGCTGCCCATCATCCCTTGGAATGGGAAACCACCAGCAAAGGCAACGGCAGCGGCAGTGGCTAAAGCAACTGCGGGAGGAGAGGAGACTGCACCAACTGATGGGGCCCTGGATGCAGTCAAGAAGGTGCAGCAGCCACAGCAGCCACATGGTGAGGTGCTTGCTGGTGTGGATGCAACAGCTGCATGGGCAAGGGCTTCATCTGGGAGTGGTGAGACTGATTGGGAGACGTGGCATGAGAGGCTGTGCCATGTGAACATTCCTATGCTGCAGAAGTTGGTAAAGGATGGGTGCTTGAAGGGGCTGGAGGTGAAGGGGGCAGCAAAGGAGATTGGGAGCTGCCCTACCTGCCTTGAGACCAAATTCACGAAGTTTCCCTTCAGCAGCAGCACGGGACCAGCCAAGGCACCACTCGCACTAGTGCACATGGATGTGGTGGGCCCCACGAGGGCTCTTTCTCTCTCGGGCAGCCGCTACTTCTTGACGATTGTGGACGACCACACGCGTGCGGTGTGGGTGTACCCTCTCAAGACTAAGGGGGAGGTGGCAGCGGCTGTTCTTAAGGAGTGGATGCCGAGAGCACAAAGGGAGAGCGGACACAAGGTGAAGGTGATCCGCACTGACAACTGAGGAGAGTTCATCGGCACTGATTTTGAGAAGGAGCTGAAGCGGAAGGGGATCCAGAATCAGCTCACAGTGCCTTACAACCCTCAGCAGAATGGCGTGGCTGAGCGGTTCAACCGGACCCTGCAGGAAGGTGCTCGCACTCTCCTTGGGCGTGCAGGGCTGCCGGATCCGTTTTGGGTGACAGCACTGCGGCAGGTTGTTGTTGTGAAGAACCGGGTGCTGGCAACTGTGGGGGACAAGCAATGGGTCCCCTACACCAAGTGGTATGGGAGTGCACCTGCAGTCAACATGCTGAGAACTTATGGCTGCATGGTGGTGTTTCATGTACCGAAGGAGAAGAGGGGAAAGTTGGAAGCTTCTGGGAGATGGGGTGTGCACTTGGGACTTGCCAAGGATCACAAGGGCTGGTTGATTTGGGACTTGACCAGCCAGCAGCTGACTATGTCAAGGGATGTCAAGTTCCTTGAGTCTTTGTACTACATGGAGTGGAAGCAGCAGCAGCAGAAGCTTCCTACAACACCACTGATCATTGAGGCCGATGAGGTGCAGCGGCCTTCGAGACAGGTGCAGGTCACTGTCTCAGAGGAGATCTCTGGGGTGACTGAGGATGGGGGAGAACCTGAGGTGGAGGAGCAGCAGCAGCAGCAGCAGCAGCAGCAGCAGCAGCAGCAGCAGCAGCCGCAGCAGCAGGAGGAGCAAGGTGCTCCACAAGGTGCCGGACGTACGACTGACCGTCCTAGGAGGGATGTGCGCCCTCCTAACAGGCTGACCTATGCGAGCCGTGGCACACCAAGTATGGTACCGGCTGGGAGTGTCACAGAGAAGTGTAATGAGGATGAGATAGTCTATTGCTCTGGGGCTGGATTGAGAGGTTTTGGAGGATACTGCCGTGAGAGAGAGGCTACAGCGGGGTGCTGCAGATTTGGGTATAATGGACATGTTTGGTCGCTTGCGGGAATGAGTGTGCATTGAGGGTGCATGCTTGAACTATGGCATGTGAGATGATGGTTGGCAGCCAGAGAGGGAGTTTGTTATGTGATGCTATCATTTGCATTCACGTCTGTCTGCCTCCCATCATATGTTCGTTCGTTGCATGCGTGGTGTGAGCGTGCGCAAGAATTTGTGTTTTCTGTGGTTTGGATTTTCTGAGTGTGTGTGAATGTTATTTGGCTTGAGCAGATATCTGAAGTGACTCCACTGCTCAAGAGCTTTCGGACGAACCAAGTATCGCTTCAATCGGAGTACGAACAAGAAAGTTACGAACGTTGGAAGTTCGTATGCTTTTGAAATTTGGTTGTGGTGACTATGGGAAGTTGTGGGGTTGACTCCATAAGGGGTAAAGACTTTTGGGGGTTGGGAAATTCGTCCCCATCACTGTAGATGCTGCCAAGTGGTTGGGAGAAACCAAATTGGGTTGGCAAGTGTGGCCAACTTGGGTGAGGTGGATTGTGGAGGTTGGGAAAGTGACAAAGGTCAAAGTTGGGGTGCCTATAGGGAAGGAAATTGTGTGGTATGGGGTTTCCTTGGTTGGGGACTCCTTGGGGACCTTCCCCCTCGTCCTTCTCATCCCCTCCTACCTGGTTTCTAGCTACCACAACTCTCTTGTGTAGCACTTGTGAGAATTGTGAGAACTTTGTGATAGAGTTAAGTTCTTATGGCAGCATACCCCCCTGTGCGCCAAAACTGATAACTCAAGAAATACTTCACCTTTTCGTACGATTCAACTTGGGAGTTGTAGCCACGGACTAGAGATACAGCATATCTGAAATTGGTGAAGTTTTGACAGTGCGTTTTTCGTCGACGGCGTTTTCTGTGAGCGCGACGATTCTGTCCAGAAATTGAGACCAACGATTTTGAGAAATTTGGACACATAATCTTCATAGACTCCGTCCTTAGTCTCTAACACCCTCGCCAGCCTGCGCCGCCCTGATCCGTCCGCGCGACCCCTTCCCCCTCCCCCGTATGCGGCATGCGGGGCGCGCGCTGGTGGAGGGGCGGAGATCGGCGCGGGGCTGTGCGTGCTGGTGGGGGTGATTGAGGGGGACGGCGAGCACGACTGCCACTACATGTGAGGTCGGTGTGGGCGGTGAAGGGAAAGGGGCGATGGAGGGAAGGGTGCAATGGTTTGTGGGCCGTGAGGCGGTAATGGAAGGCGTTTGTTTTGCAGGTGGCAGTTATGGGTTGAGATTCTCATGCGGGCATGCAAGTGCATGTGTGGGCGTGCATATGGGGTCGGTGCCTGTGCAACTGATAGCCTCTCCAACTCGCCCCCATCACCCCAACCATGCCGCACTTATGCACTTATGCTCCTGTGCTCTCACACACTCACGCGCGCACGCATGTGGCGGGCGCGCAGGTGCCGCGAGATCCTAGACCTGCGCGTGTGGCCCAATGAGAAGACCCGGAAGGCGTGGGACGAGAGGGTGAGTCAGGGGCGAACGGGTGAGAGGCGTAGGAGCAAGGGGTGTGAAATTGAGTGGATTGTGATTGTAAAGGGTGATTGGTGTGGTAGCATATGTGGGTGAATGGTGCATCTCACGCTCCCTTCTCCGCTGTCTTCATCCGTGTGACTCAGCCATGTTTCAGCACCACTCGCACCACTTGCACCCAGCCATTTAGGGCGTATTCCTGGCTTCGGGACTTCCCGTCTTTGGGATTTCCGAACTTGTGGGACCACTGAAAATATTTACTGTTCCTTTGGTCAACGACCTCATTTGCCCCGCAAGAAGAAGGTCGGATGTCCCAAAGTGCGGATGTCCCAAAGCCAGGAATACGCCCTTACATGTATGCCTACCTTGTGTCTGTCTGACTCTCTGCCCGTGCAGGTGTCGCAACGAGGCTACGAGGTGCTGCTAGGTGCGTACCCTCCACCTGCCACCCTCCCACCCACCCCACCCCCCTTGCACGTGCGCCGCTTACCCCTCTTTGTTTCTGCCCGTGTGTGTGGTGTGGACCATTCCCCAGCTTCGCAAATCAACGCGGGTCTCCCTTCCGTGCGTCCCCTGCCACGCCCTGCTCTCCTCCGCCCACTCGCTAGCCGCCGCATCCCCCTCCGCACCGACTGCTGCGCCACTCCGCCAAGCGCAGCGCGCTCTCCCCCGCGGGCGGAGCGTGTGGCGCGCAGCTGCTGCACGGGGGGGCAGGCGAGGCGGATCCAGGGGCATCGACGCTGGTAACCGCTGCTTGGGATGGCGCAGTGAGGGCGGGCAGTGGGAGGGTGGGTGCGCGCGGGTGAGTAGCAATGGTGCAAAGAGGCGGGTGATTAGCAGTGGTGCAGTGAGGGTGGGTGAGTGCGGTACCGTTCCCCTTCCTCCCCTCCCCTCCGCCCTTCTTCCCTCCCCACAAGCCAGACTTCATTCTCCGCACCCTTCCCCTCTCGCACCCTTCCCCTCTCGCACCCTTCCCCTCTCGCACCCTTCCCCTCTCGCACCCTTCCCCTCTCGCACCCTTCCCCTCTCGCACCCTTCCCCTCTCGCACCCTTCCCCTCTCGCACCCGTCCCCTCTCGCACCCTTCCCCTCTCGCACCCTTCCCCTCTCGCACCCTTCCCCTCTCGCACCCTTCCCCTCTCGCACCCTTCCCCGCTCTCACCCCTTCTCTTTTCCCCACGCATTTCACCCTCTTTCACGCTTCCTCTCTTTCACCCTTTCCCGCCTTCCCCCCCCTTCAGTGTCCGCCACACGTTCGGGTCTCTTCCGCTCACCTGTCTCAGGGGGAGGGGAGAGCGCCATCAGCGCCCACGGGCTGCCGTCCCAGCGCTGTGGTAGCAAGCGGTGCGCAGCCTGGTGGAGCGGGCAGCGCAGCTCTGCTCCATCATGCCAATGCTGCCCCCTCCAATTCCCCCCCTCCCTTTCCCCCCTTCTCCCCGCACCCCCTACCTTCCCCTCTCCTCACCGGCCCCGGCAGTGGCGGTGCTTAGTTTGGTGGAGCAGGCGCAGTACGCGCAGCGCAGCTCTGCTCCATCGTGCCCCGCTCGCACCACCGCCGCAAGGGTACCCCTTGGGGCCGCTCGTTGGCTTCACCACCGACGCTGATGGCCGTGAGTGGGGTGGAGAGACTGTGGGAGTGGGGGGAACGGGTGTGGGAGGGCGAAGGGGACTGTGAGTGAAGGGGTGGCCGCAATGGGTACCCCTTTGGGTCCCTGACTTTACCACAGATGCTGACGGCCATGAGTGGGTGGTTGGTAGGAGGAGAGGATGAAAGATGGGGGGGTGGGGGGCGATGGGGGGGTAGTGGGTGTAAGGGAATCAGGAGGAAGAAGTGGGGAAGAGGAGGGGTGGGTGAGCGAGTGAGCGGGTGGGCTGGACGGGGGATGGGATTGAGTGGGCAGGAGGAAGGAGAGGTAGGTTGAGCCATGACGTCATGGCATACACACTCACTGTCGGTCACCACACTCACTGTCTGTCACCACACTCACTGTCTGTCACCACAATCACTGTCGGTCACCACACTCACTGTCTCTCACCACACTCACTGTCTGTCACCACACTCACTGTCTCTCACCACACTCACTGTCTGTCACCACACTCACTGTCTCTCACCACACTTACTGTCTGTCACCACACTCACTGTCTCTCACCACACTCACTGTCTGTCACCACACTCACTGTCTCTCACCACACTCACTGTCTGTCACCACACTCACTGTCTCTCACCACACTCACTGTCTCTCACCACACTCACTGTCTGTCACCACACTCACTGGTCCCTATGTGACCGGTCGGTCCCCATGCGACCGATCCCCATGCGAACCGTCTCAAGTCACCAATCTCTTCTCTTCACTCTCTCCCCGCGTCCCCCTTTCCTCACCTCGTCTCTCTTCCCCTCTCCTCTCCCCTCTTCACCCCCTCCCATTTTTCTTCAGGAACTGCTTGCATTCAGGGTGAGTTTGCTACCCGGGGGAAATGGAGTATGGGAACGGGAGGGGATGCTTATATGTAAACATACCCTGTGTGATTCTCAGCCGCAGTAGATCTGCCCCCTTCATCCCGTTTCCTGTCTCGCATGTGTTGGTGCAACCCTATGGTTTGCACTCGGCTTGTTGTCCGTGTGCGTGCATGTGTGTGTGTATGGAATGGTATGAGGGCATGGGATAATATATATTTCATGCTTATAATTGTGTGTGAATGTTGAGTCATGATGTCGAGTGTGTGTGTCGAGTCAATAGCGAGTTATCGCTAGACGCGTGTTACGCGGTCGTTTGTGTCTCGCGCGCGGTTTCTATTTTGTCCTGTGTCGAACGTTCGGTGTGTCGCAGGTGTGTGCAGCAGACCCATCAAGAACTCAAGGATGAGTTTGTGATGAAGAGCCCGAGCCTTGGTGTCAAGCCTCAAGTGATTTCGAAGCTTGCCAAAAAGGGTACACCTCAAGATATTGAAGATAGTTACATTACTTTGTGTAGTGTAACATTTCACTTGGTGTAGGCCCTAGTGAAGGGTAGTTTCGAGACCCTTCGTGGTTGGGGACAGTGTGGCACTGTTCCACATCACTGTACCTCGGCTCTTGGGGTTTGTAGGAGCTGGGAGTCATTCCCAACTCGTAACTCTTCCTAACTCTTCCTATCTTGTGTTCTAAGACTATGTTGCTGCCATAGTGCCGTTCGTTCAAACCGACGCTGTGTCGTCAGTTCTTAATGAAAGCGTGCGATTTAAATTACCTATTGTAGGCGACGTTAGTGCGCTCCAGATCCAAGTTGAATGAAGTCATTTGGAGTTGTGAGCAGATCGCTATGAACGTTTGAAGCCGCTGTGCAGAAATCCGACTGTGCACTCTATCTTTCGTTTTAGGCACATTGGAGCCTACTGTGACTATAACAAGTGGTATCAGAGCCCCTTGGAGCAGTTTCGACAATTGCTGGACCTGAGGAAAGGGGTGGCAGAGGTGCTGGTGGCAGTGGAGAAGCCCAAGCTCAAGGCCAACCCCGTGACTCAGCCATGGCGCCCGTGCAACCAAGTGTTGGCCCATCTAGGGACGAGCCTAGAGTGTTTGGCCTTGACAAGTCCAACGGCGACAACTTTGCTGAATGGTCCTTCAGAATGGAGAATGTGTTCGACCACTATGACCTGCTGGAGGTGATGGAAGGAACGGAGAAGCGCCCCGAGAACGACCCGGAGAAGAGCCCGTGGGTGCGGAAGAGCGCACAAGGCTACCTCCTACTAGGGCAAGCGTTGGGGAGCAGCCAGATCCGTCACATCAAGCCTTTCCAGCGTGAACCAGAGAAGGGACCAAAGGCATGGGCTGCTCTCAAGGGTGTACACGCTCCTGCAACAGCGGCGGTAGCTGTGGTGTTGGAACGGCAAATGGCGACACTACGAATTGAAGAGCATGAAGCGGTTGAAGAAGGGGTGCAGAAATTCTTCGACTTGTTGACGCGGCTTGAGGGAGCTGATTTGAACTATAGTGAGCTCCAAAAAAAGACCAAGTTGCTGGCCCTACTCCCTGAGTCATGGTCCTCGCTCATCATCAACCTTAATCGCGACTTGCCCCGCCTCTCGCTTGAAGACGTGAAGCGAGCTATCCTTCAAGAGGATTTCCGCCGCCGTGAGTTGGCGAGTGCGGATGGCGCTGGGGCAGCGAGCATCGGCCGTGGATATGGTAGAGGAAGAGGTAGAGGACGAGGGGGAGGAAGGTTTGGTGGCAGCAACTTCGGCGGAGGCCGCGGGAGTGGCGGTTACGGCAGCGACGACAAGAGCTACGGACGCGGTCGCGGCCTATTCGACGGCGAGTGTCACTATTGCCACAAGAGCGGACACATGTGGCGCGACTGCTACAAACTCCCTGATGGTTGGACCCCTGCTCAAGGCCAAGAGGGTAGAGGAGCAGGAGGAGGGAGAGGACGAGGCCGTGGAGGCCGTGGCGGTCGCGGTGGCGGAGCTGCAAACATGAAGAGCGGAGACAACGACAAGGACCCGAGCGACGATCGATACCCGGGTCTATTCTACTTCGTGTCGACGCAAGTACCGGCTGGTCCAGAGAAGGATGAAGGCCTTGAGGAGCCAGCAGCTGTGGGGAAGGTGACCCTACACCCCCTGGACTATTGGGTGATTGATAGTGGCGCTACCTATAGCATGACACCTCGCCCGGACTTGCTCACCGAACTCGAGCCGTCACCGGTGAAGCATGTCACATCGGCTTTGGGGCAGCGAGCAGAGGTGAAAGGCATGGGGAAGGCCATGTTCAAGGGTGCTGATGGGAAGATGGTGGGCCTCAAGAACGTGCTTTGGGTGCCCAGCCTTGCTGCGAACCTGATTTCCGTGCGGCGGTTGGCAAAGGCCGGCATGGACACGAACTCGAAGGGAGCCAAGACCTACACCGCAAGGCTTGGCGATCGAATTCTTTGGGACCTTCATGAGGACAGGGATGTCTACAACGAGATGTGGCAGATCCCAGTGGTCCCTATGCCTAAGGAGAGGCAAGTGGCAGCAAGCATCAGCACCAAGGATGGAGCGGTCGGTAGCGACGATGGCGCGAACGGTCGCGCTAAGGAGAATGAGCTCAAGAAGAGCAAACCTGGAGGGACCAGCAAGTTCAGTGAACCTAAGGAGAGTGGTGCAGCAACCAAGGAGCAGCAAAAGGGTGAGGAGAACCCCGAGGCAGCAGCGGAGGAGGACTACGGAGAGAGTATGTGGGGCGCTATTGCGAGCGCGGCATTCTCCAATCCAACTTCGGGTACGGGGGAGTGTGATTGGCTCACCTTGCATCGGCGCATGGGGCATGTGGCCCTGCCCATCTTGCAGCAGCTAGTGAAGAATGAGATGGTTGCTGGCATACGTGTGAAGGGGGAGCCCGATGAGGTGCTTGGCTGCCCGACGTGCATTCAAGCCAAGTTCACCCGGTTTCCGTTCCCTAGTTCGGAGGCAACGGCAAAGGCACCACTTGATGAGGTGGTGATGGACGTGGTGGGCCCCCTGAAGCTTGGAGCTGCTGGAGCTGAGTATTTTCTCACCATTGTTGACGTCTACACCCGCATGACTTGGGTGTATGTGCTGGCCAAGAAGAGCGACGTGGCTGAAACGTTGAAGACGGATTGATTCCCGATGGTGGAGCGGCAACAAGACCGTCTAGTCAAGTCAATCCGCACCGATCGAGGGGGAGAGTTCCTGAGCAAGGAGTTTGGGTTGTGGCTGAAGAAGAATGGTATTCGGCACTCCCTCACCATGCCATACTCCCCTGCAATGAACGGCATCGCCGAGCGAGCGAACCGCACAATCACGGAGGCGGCACGCGGGTTGCTCATTGAAGCCGGGCTACCCGACTATTTCTGGCCTGATGCGGTGCGAAGCGCGTGTGTGGCCAAGAACAGAGTTTTGACTCATGTGAGAGCAGACAAATGGGTGCCCTATGTGGAGTGGCTAGGAAGGAAGCCAAAGGTGGATATGCTTCGGGTGTTCGGGTGCATGTGCATGGCGCTCGTGCCTAAGCATCTTCGGCACAACAAGCTTGGTGCCAAGGCGGTGTGGGCCGTGCACTTGGGCATGGCTCAAAACAGCAAGGGATGGCTTCTTTGGGACCCATTCACCAAGAAGTTCTTGGTGAGCAGGGACTGCAAGTTCATGGAGAACTTCATGTACAAGGATTGGAAGGCGGAGAATGAGGCGAAGATAGGCGTGCGGTTTGGGGAGGTGAAGAGTTCCGGTTTGGAGCATGTGGAGCTGCCTTTGGAGCTGAGCAGCGGCAGCACAACCACAAGGCAATCCTCCCTTGTGAATGGGGGAGAGGAGGACAATGATGCAGAGGAAGAAGAGGAGGAGGTGCAGCAAGTGAGCGAGCGTGCACCGTCACTCCCTTCCCGTACTACGAGTGCTCCACGGATTCGAGCCACACCGCAGCAACGCCAAGGCCTTCAAGTCCCTGCAGCTGAGGAGGAAGGAAGGGGGAAGAGGAGAGTTCAACCCCCTAATAGGCTGACCTATGATGCGCCGGGAAAGCAGGGCAAGACAGCCCTGGCCGGAGCGGCAATGATGGTCGGAGACGACGAGGAGAGTGACTACGAGGAGTGTGCCTTCGCGTTCTTCTCTCCGGTGGAGATGCCGGGAGAACCAGCAACTCTCAAGGAGGCTTTGGAGAGTAGTGATGCTGAGGAGTGGAAGAAGGCCATGGAGAGTGAGCTGAAGAGCATCGAGGAGAATGACACGTTTGAATTGGTGGAGCTACCGGAGGGGCGTACGGTGATAACGTCCAAGTGGCTCTTCAAAATCAAGTCGGATGCCGACGGCAAGATCGAGCGCTACAAGTCTAGGCTTGTAGCCAAGGGGTACCAGCAGAAGGAGAAGGTGGACTTCAAGGAGCTGTTTGCCCCTGTGGTGAAGCCGGCGACGCTGAGAACCCTATTCGCGGGAGCCGCCATCAAAGGATGGGTAGTAAAGCAAATGGACATCGTAACGGCATTCCTTAACGGCATCCTTGAGGAGGAGATTTTTATGGCGCAGCCAGAGGGGTTTGATGATGGTAGTGGCAGAGTGTGGAAGCTGAAGAAGGCCCTCTATGGGCTGAAGCAGGCCCCTAGGCAATGGTACATGAAGCTGCGCGAAGTGTTGGAGGGGATCGGCTTCACTCCCTCAATGGTCGATCACTCCTTGTTCATGCTTGGCGAGGGGGAGCAGAGGAGCTTCATGGTGGTGTACGTGGACGACATCCTGATCTTCTCACCCTCTCCTGACCTTGTGAAGGAAGTAATGCTGAAGCTGCAAGACAAGTTCAAGTGCAAGTCCCTTGGTGACGTGAACTTCTACCTTGGGCTCCACATCGAACGAGACGTGGAGAAGCGGAGCATACGAGTGCACCAACGGAAGTACCTGGAGGCGTTGGCTGCCAACTTCGGCCAGAGTGAAGGTCATGTCGCTACTCCCTTTCCCTCTGGGTTCAAGTGTGTGAAGGGGCCAGAGGAGGAGAGCGTTGGAGAAGAGGAGAGGCGCCGATTTCACTCGTTGGTGGGCAGCCTCATGTATGCGGCGGTAAACACCCGACCGGACGTCGCGTTTGCTACCGGGCAGCTGGCTAGGGTTGTGCAATGCCCTAATGAGGAGCAGGTAGCAGCTGGAATGAGGGTGGCCAAGTATCTTGGCCAAACACCGACCGTTGGGCTGCAATACTCGCCGGCGGCACAAAGGCGCCAAAAGGGCGCGGATGGTGTTGAACCCGGGCGTTTGTTCCTCACCACCTACTCGGATGCTTCATATGCATCAGAACCAGAGGACATGACAAGTGTGGGAGGCTTCATATGCTGTGTTGGTGGAGGCCCAACTGCTTGGGAGAGCAAGAAGCAGGTTGACCAATTGAGCTCGGTGGAGTCCGAGTACATGGCACTCTTCCGTGCCGTACGGGAGATTGTGTGGCAGCGGCGTTTGTTGGCTGAATTGGGGGAGGAGCAGCAAGGACCTACCCCACTCTATTGTGACAGCCAGGGTGCCATTGCTCTTGCTAAGAACCCTGTGTTGCATGGACTCACGAAGCACATGAGGGTGAAGTGGCATTGGACGAGGAGCATGGTAACCGCGGGTGAAGTTGAGTTGCGCTACGTGAAGACCACGGGGCAGCCGGCTGACATGATGACCAAGAGGCTGGTGGAGCAGCAGCATTGGAAGTGTTGCAAGCTGGCTGGGATGGCTCTGAACTGAGAGAGCAACATATCCTAAGGCCAACAATCCGAGGGGGAGTTTGTTGGTGCAACCCTATGGTTTGCACTCGGCTTGTTGTCCGTGTGCGTGCATGTGTGTGTGTATGGAATGGTATGAGGGCATGGGATAATATATATTTCATGCTTATAATTGTGTGTGAATGTTGAGTCATGATGTCGAGTGTGTGTGTCGAGTCAATAGCGAGTTATCGCTAGACGCGTGTTACGCGGTCGTTTGTGTCTCGCGCGCGGTTTCTATTTTGTCCTGTGTCGAACGTTCGGTGTGTCGCAGGTGTGTGCAGCAGACCCATCAAGAACTCAAGGATGAGTTTGTGATGAAGAGCCCGAGCCTTGGTGTCAAGCCTCAAGTGATTTCGAAGCTTGCCAAAAAGGGTACACCTCAAGATATTGAAGATAGTTACATTACTTTGTGTAGTGTAACATTTCACTTGGTGTAGGCCCTAGTGAAGGGTAGTTTCGAGACCCTTCGTGGTTGGGGACAGTGTGGCACTGTTCCACATCACTGTACCTCGGCTCTTGGGGTTTGTAGGAGCTGGGAGTCATTCCCAACTCGTAACTCTTCCTAACTCTTCCTATCTTGTGTTCTAAGACTATGTTGCTGCCATAGTGCCGTTCGTTCAAACCGACGCTGTGTCGTCAGTTCTTAATGAAAGCGTGCGATTTAAATTACCTATTGTAGGCGACGTTAGTGCGCTCCAGATCCAAGTTGAATGAAGTCATTTGGAGTTGTGAGCAGATCGCTATGAACGTTTGAATCCGCTGTGCAGAAATCCGACTGTGCACTCTATCTTTCGTTTTAGGCACATTGGAGCCTACTGTGACTATAACAGCATGCGCACCACCACTAGCCCGTCCCCTCCCCCAGTACCTCCCTTCCCTCCTCGCTTCTCTCACATCTGACGCTTATACCTCTCTCCGTGTTTCGTGTCCCCCGCAGCTGCATTCAGGTGTTCACGCGACACAACTCCGCTAAGGCGCTCGGCAGCTTCGCCACTGGTCAGCCCGCCTCTCCTCCTCGCCGCCCTGCCTCTTCTCTTCGCACCTTGCCTCTCCTCCTCACTCCCCTGCCTCTCTCGCTCCCTTGCCTTGCCTCTTCATTCACTGCTGCACCCAGGCACGCCTCCTTCCCCCACTCTACCCATCTCCTTCCTCTAATTATATGCGATTACTCTCAAGCCTGATTCCCCACTCTGCCCATGCCCTCACTCCCGCCCCTCCCCCAGCCGCCCTGCCACTGCCACATGACCTGGTGACCAACATCTCCTCTGCCGCCTCTGCTGATGCCTTCCTCGCCACTCTCAACAAGGTTCGCCCCTCCCATCGCCTCTTTTCACACACATATCTAACCCTCACGCCTGCGCGCCTGCAACCAAGTCGCCTGTGCATCTAATCCCCTTATCTCCGATCCCCCATGCCCCCCTTGCCCGCCATTCCACCCCTGCCTGCCTGGTGGTTCTCTTCTCCACCATTCATGCCGTCACGCTGCTCTTTAAGGCCCTCTAGCTGCACTTCAGGTGCCCCTCTCACATTACAGCAAACCTCTGCAGCTCTGCTCCCCCTCTGCCACCCTCTCGTCTTGTAGTGTCACTGTCCCTTCACACCTCCCTTCCCACCTCCCTGCACACCTTCCGCTACACTCGCTTTGTACTATCACTTGCCTTCGCCAAAAAATTTCCTCCCTTGCCATTCTGTGCATGGCAATGCATGGCGCGTTGCATGGTTATGCCGTGTGGCGGCATGGCATGTCCTGGCTCACGGGGCATGGCATGGGGTGGCATGGCACAGGGGGCATGGCATGGCATGTCCTGGCTCACGGGGCATGGCATGGGGTGGCATGGCTGGTGTTTGCGCAGGCCAAGTCGACTGACGAGGCTCTGGCCACTTCCTTTGGCGCCACCTCCTTTGGCACCACCTCCTTTGGCGCCACCTCCTTTGGCGCCACCTCCTTTGGCGCCACCTCCTTTGGCGCCACCTCCTTTGGCGCCACCTCCTTTGGCGCCACCTCCTTTGGCGCCACCTCCTTTGGCGCCACCTCCTTTGGCGCCACCTCCTTTGGCGCCACCTCCTTTGGCTCCACCTCCTTTGGCTCCACCTCCTTTGGCGCCACCTCCTTTGGCGCCACCTCCTTTGGCTCCACCTCCTTTGGCTCCACCTCCTTTGGCTCCACCTCCTTTGGCGCCACCTCCTTTGGCGCCACCTCCTTTGGCTCCACCTCCTTTGGCGCCACCTCCTTTGGCTCCACCTCCTTTGGCTCCACCTCCTTTGGCTCCACCTCCTTTGGCGCCACCTCCTTTGGCGCCACCTCCTTTGGCTCCACCTCCTTTGGCTCCACCTCCTTTGGCGCCACCTCCTTTGGCGCCACCTCCTTTGGCTCCACCTCCTTTGGCGCCACCTCCTTTGGCTCCACCTCCTTTGGCTCCACCTCCTTTGGCTCCACTTCCTTTGGCGCCACCTCCTTCCCCGCACTCTTCCTGCACAAGGTGCTCTCACTCCCTTCTTAACCCCCCTTACGCCTCCCTGCTCACTCCACCACTCCACACGCTGTCTCTCCCTCCCCCACATGCTCCCTTCTTCCTCTTCCTGCCCATTAGACCCTTGTGCCTCTCTTGCAGGGGTTCCTCCTTTACTCTGACTCTATTTCTAACCCCACAACCCTCGCCTGCCCTCCCCGCCCCGTCCATGCCCCTCAGCCCCTCGTCCCACATGACTCTCACTGACGGCTCCACCTCGTCCCTCCTGTTTCTCCTGCCGCTTCTCGCCGCTCGTCCTTCTCTCCCCACCAGGTGGACGGCACCAGGCAGCTCTACGAAGGCCCACTCAAGCCCGAGCCAGTCGCGGCCTTCCTCAAGCAGTTTGCCGCCCCGGCAGAGCCCGCCGCTGACTCAGCGACAGCTGGCGAGGCGGAGGCGGGCGGGGCAGGGGCGGCGGGGGAGGAGGGGCAATTGCGGTGGGTGCGGCAGATGAGGGGCGTGAATTTCAGCAAGCCAGGTGCTGCAGCGCGAGGAAATGTGGATGGTGGCTCTCGCCTCCCCGTCTGGTGAGATGTGCATGTGCTTCCTGGCTCTCTCACTTGCTCCGTTTCGTGTCTCCGTCACTCCCTCACATCCCTGGCTCGCGTCCTCCCATCATGCTCATTGTTGCCCCTTGTTGAGTGCGGTGTAGAGGAGTGCAGGGAGGTGAAGGAGAAGTGCGAGAAGACAGCAGAGGAGCTTGTGGGCATGGTGAGGTGGGGGCTTAAACCAAGCACTATCCCATGGTGTGGCATGCTCTCCTGACATCGTCATATGGTGTTTCACATTAATGGTATGGGAGAAGCATGGCATGTGCATGCACGGGGCATCTGTGTTGCCCCACAGGCGCTCACTCTCTGCTCTCCCTTCTCCCTCGTCATCCATCCTCTTCCGCCCTCATCCTAAACAGATCTTTGTGCCTGCCTTCTGGGGCTCGTTAGCAATTGCTGCTCTTTGCCTCGTTTCTCCTGCCCATTCGTGCCTCTCCTTTCCTGCTCATTCCTGCTTCTCCTCCCCTGCCCATTAGTGCCTCTCCTCCTCGTGGCAGTGTAGAGTAGACGCATGTGCTTGTCTCTGTGACCGAACGCCAGTTTAATTAGCCACCGGGTGAGAACTGCATGTTGGCACAAAACCCACCCTTTCCCCACTTTCCCCTCCCACCCCCGACATAACCTGTCATGTCACCCTTCCAGGAGATCTGTGCAGCACTCCTGGCCCTGTTTTGCTCTTGTCCCTGCCGCTCCTCACCCCCACCCCACCCCCGATCACTTCCATTGCCTGGTCACCAGCGACAGACTGCCATCCGGCAGACCAGACTGCCATCCGAACAGTTCAGGGCCTGTGCAGTTGTGTGTGATGTGCCTGAGCGACTCTATAGCAGACTGGTTGAGTTTCTTAGTGCTCGAAATGTTAGGCATGTGTGCTTAGTGTTACAGGTGCTCTTTGCGAACGATGGGTACCTTGAAGCGACGTGGAGGGAAATACATTATTTATACGGTATGATGAAAAATTCCATGAAGTATTGCCAACTACCGCACCACATGTGACGAAGAGGCTTTCACAAGCGTCCTTCATGTATCATACATACATACCCATGCCAATCTGCTTAGGTTCCCTCTCAATCATCCAACCGGGCCCTGCACAGAACAGCACAAGCTCGGTCAGTGAGTGAGCAGGTGCAAGCAGCACTCATCCAGCACACGCACCACTCGAGTGTGAGAGTTGAGAGCTTGAGAACATGGGGCGGTCTCAAGCCAGAGTGCAATCACTTGTTGATGGCGAAGAACCGTGCGCCCAGAGTGGCATGCTGCTATAGCTTCTCTCGCTGCGCCACTGGGATGGCCGCAGCCTGTTTGCTCTGGGCAGCAGGCACAGAGGTACACGAGGGAACCAGGAGGACACGGGTAACAAGAGCCTTGGAGAATATGCAGGTGAATAAAATGAGGGGCTAGTGCATTGCCGGAAAGGTAGTGAATGGGAGGAGGGTTGTGCATCAGAGGAGGGATTGAGAAGGGTGAGAGGGCAAGTTGAGACATGCAACTCGTATGTGCTTGCACTGCTCTCAAACCCCACACCCCCACACCCCCCTTGTGCTGTGGCAGGGAGGAGTCAGCTACAGCCACAGCCCTTCCCCCTCATCTTTCCAGCCCTGCATACCTGTTCTGGGTAGTGCACGCCCGGCATGGAGGTGCCTTCCAGCAGGGCGGCAGCAAACGCTGCTGTAGCTACGCCCACACTCCTGGCCGCCACTCATGGGTTGGGGGGAGGGACGGATGAGACGCAGGGGCAGCTAGTGAGCGGAGCAACAAGGCCGTGCATGCGCAGATGGCATCAGAGGCGCATGGGCATCCGAGTGACATGGGCATGTTGATGTTGGGTACCCATGTTAACATAATGCTGTTGGGTGGTCCCCATGCATTCACAGCAAAGTACTCACACTGTTAGGAGCTCTCACAGAGTAACACTCAAACTGATCAGCACTCACTCTGATAAGACTTCACACTGACAGAAATGCACATGGATGAACACTCACACTGATAAGCGGCGGTGAGAGATACGAGCCGTTGTGGAGCGACCATTCTCGGTTTCCAAGTCGACCTTGATGCCCGTGCACGCAGGAGAGGGGACGAGGGGGAGTAGTGGCAACAGGAGGGAGGAGGGCGGGAGACCGAGTGAGGGAAGGTAGAGGGGTGTCGAGGGGTGAAATAGAGAGTAGACAGACCAAGAGAAGGGAGGGAAAGGCGGAAGAAATGGATTCCGGGGTTGACTGATGGTATGCACTGCCGCTTAGTCACATTCCCCCCAACCTTCCCTCCTCACCCGCATGGCGACCCTCTCCCCCGCGCTGCCATCAGTGGCGCGCACCAGAGGCTCCAAGGCGCCCACAATGCGCTGCACTGCGCTGCGGTCCTGCAGCACGGCCTGGCAGGGATGTGGGCCCCAGGCAGTGGGGGGGAGGGGGGGACGGGAAGAGGGTGAGTGATGGGTGGGGATGGTGTGAGCATGCAGCGCGCACCAGAGGCTCCAAGGCACCCACCATGCGCTGCAGCAGCAGCAGCAGCAGGCTGGTGGTCAGGATGGTGGGACCCGCCCCTCCCGTGCCCACCGTGAAATACGAGAAGCTGGGGGAAGGGAGAGGAAGGAGGAGGATGGGGAGAAAGGATAGGTGGAAAGCAGAAGGGGTGAGGTTTGGTGTTGGCCGGATGGGAAGAGAAGGGGCGTGCATGGGGGAGGGGAGTGGGTGGAGGGATTGCGACGGTGCAGGAGAGGAGACAAGCGCGGAGGAACGACACGACATGACAAAGTTGGAACTTGGTGGGTGCAGGTGAGTGAGTGTGTGAGTGAATGAGCGTGTGAGTGAGTGAGTGATGGAGTGGTGGCACCGCAGGCTCTTTGGTCGAAGGCCAAGGGCGGCCTGCTGCTGGCCTTGTTGCTCCTCCATGCGCGCCCCCTCCTCCCCTGCTAGCCGCACCAGCTCTGCTGCCACCACTGCCACCAGGATGAGCACAGGAGAGCACAGCATGGCACGTTGCTCCTGCTGTCATGCCCCACCCACTCTGGGTGGGACGGATCAAGCGTGCAGTATGGCAGCATGGCAACACGGGGCACCAAGCAGACAACCCGTGGTCCAAGTCCCCTCCCCACAACTCCTCACGTCAGCTCTCATCTCCTGCCCCATCCTCATCACTACTCTCCCATCTCCAACCAACTTTTCCCCCAACATCCCACCTGGCGCCCAACCTTCCCCCCCTTCCCCATCCTCCAAATGGACAGTTGCTGACGCCCGGGTAGATGCCGGCGGTGGTGATGGCCGGCACACCCGCCGCCACTGCAGCACCGTGAAGCGAGCGCGCGTTCCCAGCGAACGCCACGTCGTCACACACGTCCACGTAGGGCGTCTGAGGAGGCGAGGGGGGGTAATTGGGAGAGTGGGGAGAGGGCGGGAAGGGAGGCACGTTGAATCCTCTCTCCCGTGCTTTCACAGCGAACGCCACGCCGTCTCTCACGTCCACGTAGGGCGACTGGGGGGGACGGGGGGGTTGAGGGGAGGGGGAAGAGGGGTTAAAAGGAGGAGATTGGCAGAGAAGCACGATTGCGCTATGACAGCATGGGGCAGGTGATGGACAGCGCAATCGAGCGGTGTGGCAGGGTAAGTGGAGGGGAGAGAGGAGGAAGAGGCCTGAGAGGAAGGCAGCCCACCTTGGTGCGGATGGCTGCCTCCAGAACGGTGCTGTTCGGTTCTCGCTGGAAGGGCCCCGCACAGTGCACCACCAGGTCGGCTCCTGCAAGCAGGCGGAGGACGGGGCGGGGGAGAGGTGATGGAGAGAGTAGGAGGAGATGCAGGTCGCGGGAAGGATGGGAGAGGGCGAGGCAGCAGCAGAGGCAGTGGCAGAGAATGGCAGAAAATGGCACGGATTGGCATGGGAGGCACGGGGTGGTCCATGGGAGATGTGAGAATCGGGGCTGTGAGGGCGACCTGTGAGGAGCGCGTCAAGTGCAGAGGTGTCGGTGATGTCGCACGCGGCAAACACCGCACTCCCTACCACCCCCGCTGCCGCCCTCACCTCCTCACACACCGCCTCGCCCTGCCCCCTGCCTCGCCTCCGTTGAGACACAGATGCGCCCACGCATGCACGCACGCATGGAGGGGTGGTGGGCGGGTGGGGAGCTGATGGGGGTTGGGGAACGACGAGAGTGGAGGGAAGAAGGAATGAGTGGAAAGCGGCCACACATTTCCGCAAGCATCGGAGCAAGGGGCACATGCAGCCATGCGCGCATGCACACACGCCGCGACGAAGCAGCACCGACAGAGATCCGCGTAGAAACGTAACGCGCAGAGAGCGCCACGCGTAGGGTGCGCCATTCCGGGCGGGCGCGCACCTGTTGCGCCCGCTGATGATGAGCTCCAGTTGGAACTCCGCGCGCGTCGCCTCATCGTCGGACGCCGCCAGCGCCGCCAGCGCCACGGCCGTCGACCGCCCCACGCGCCCGCTCCCGCCGAGAACCACCACGCGCTTCACCCCGCCGCTGCTTCGCTCGCCCCCAGCCCCGCCCCTCGACTCCTTCCCCTCATCCGCGCCTGCCGCCGCCTGCGGCCTCAGCGCGATGGCGCGGCCGCCCCGCGGAGAGGGGCGAGCGGAATGCGGCGACGGCAGAGCGGACTCGCGGGGATAGCGGAGAGCGGCGGTAGGGAGGCGGAGCGGAAGGTGAGGCGAAAGGCATGGGGAATGAGAGGCGCGCAAAGCTGGTGCGCGCGGCCGAGGGGAAGCGCGGACATGGGGCGGAATGCGGGCGACAAACGTGGCGGTGGCGGAGCTTGAGTGATGGTGGAGTTGAATGCTCTCATGTGCCGTGAACCCGTTAGTGATGACTTCGCTACTCGTTCCACGCTGTTGTGGGGTTCGAAATTACACACTTATCCTTCTTGTAGCGTGAGAAAATGGTGTAAGGCAGGGTGAAGAATCGACCCCATACCGCACTTGAACGTACTGTAATTCATTCGACACCAAACCACCGCCCAAAAGATGCGACGAAAATCAACATTTCGCGAGCCTCGCACAACACAGTAGGCCGGTTACCAGTGGCGAACCGAGCACAACCTTTGCTCACCAAAACACGCCTCCCTAAGGACGCGCCCTGAATCCCGCCTACTGCCACCCCACTGCCGCTGTGTACTCCCGCAGCCTCCCGGCTGATGACTCCGCTCGCCCCGTGTCATCACCACATTCAAGCTCGTGCTTTTCCGCTCTTCCTCCCGACATGTTGGCGACCCTCCCAGCGGCTTCTGCAGCCGGCATCGAAAAGGGCATCGCCTGTCCGCCACCTGCCTACGGCTGCTCTCGGCAACATCGGGGACTCCACCCGCCCCGCTTGTGCGAACCCCTCCTCGTGCTGCATGCGAGGCACTTACCCGAGCGACCGCGTGTCAGAAGGGCTATTGCCGACCGCCTCCGGAGCAATTGCTTCGAGCTTTCTCCGTGCGCGCGCACCCGCCGTTACCCTTGGCGATTCGGCAGCGAGCGCAGCCGTGTTGCTGTCGCAGCAGCGCAGTTATCCGCAATGACGGTGGGGACAGGCGGAGCGGGGGGATCAGAGGCGGAGGAGAGCGGGGGAAGCGGGGACAGCAGAGAGTGGGAGATGGGAGAGGGGAGAGTGCGAGGTGGACGCGTGAACATCGTTCCGCGGCAAGAAGCGGTGGAGGAGAAGCAGGCGGGCACGGCTGCAAGGGGAGTGCGCGTGGGGGAGGTGGTGCGGGGCAGCGGCGTGGAGGAGGGAGCGCAGGCAGCGGCGCCACACATGACCGTGCGTGAGGGCGAGCACGTGGAATGAGGCTGTGCTGCAGTGGGGGGAGGGAGGGCTGCAGCAGGGCGAGAAGACAGTGCGGCAGCAGAGGAGCGGCGCACAGCAGGTCTGCTCTCACACGCGCACGCACAGCCCGCACCCACGTGTGCTGACCTGCTTGTGCTGGGCGCCATGACGCCAGGGTCAGCCGCCACCCTTGGGGCAGCAGGCCCCTGGGCGGATGCGCCCTCCAGTGTGGGCAGTCACAGGAGCGCCCATGCGGATGCGTGTGCGTCAATGGAGGGCCACCTGTGCAAGGAGCCGTCGCTGCTTGTCTTCTCAGGTACCCTCCCACTGCTCCCACTGCCTCGCCTGCCCCCGTCGCCTGCCGCCATCCCTGCCGCTCTACATGCTGACGTGCGCCTCTCCCTGTGGTGCCTTCCTTGTGCACGGCCGTGTGCGGTGTGCGGCAGGAGGCACGGCGTTCAACGCGGTGGCGGAGGAGCTGCACGAGTGGACCACCGCTGTGGCGCATGTGCTGCCCGTCTCCGATGATGGCGGCAGCACCGCAGAGATCGTGCGCGTCATAGGTCAGCCACTCACACCCTGCTGCTCTCTGCCTCACCGCTCTGCAGCAAGGTGGTTCTACCGTTGCCGCATCACGCTGCCTCACCACGCTTCTCATGCTCTCTCCAGCGCCCACCTCTCTCACTCCACACCCTCTTTGACCCCCTCATCCCGCGCCACCCTGTGTGCCCCCAGGTGGGCCTGCCATCGGTGACATTCGCTCGCGCTGCCTGCGCCTGTCTGACGGGTCTACCCACGAGGCCAGAGCGGTGCGGCGACTGCTGGGACACCGCCTGCCACTGCACCCCGCGCAAGCCAAGGCAGAACGGTGACCTCGCCCCCACACCACACCCATCACAACCACTTGCTACATCCATCGCCCTCCCACCGTTCTCTGTGGGCTGGTGCGCACGGCTCACAGTGTGGCCTGCCATGGGCATGTGGTGTGGGTGTGGGTGCGGTGGGTGTGCAGGGTGCATGAGCTGTGGGGGGCGAGCATGAGCTGTGGGGGGGCGTGTCGGATCCATACAAGGAGATCATCCGCGCCTTCCTCCTGCACTTCCACTACCAGGTTCACCTCTGCTCGCCTCCACACCTCTGTTCCGCCCCGCTTGCAACATCTCCGGTGTCACCCACACCCCATCAGGACCTTCTCCCTCGTCCTCATGTGCCCATCCCCGTCCGCTCTCCGTGCGTTCTGCCTTGGCCCTCCATGCCAGATTCTCCGCAATGCAGGCCATCGCTTCTGCTTCCAGCATGGAAGGTGTGCATTCTCTTTCCGCCTCGCACACCCGTCCTTCCGCCGTGTGCTGACACTTGCACGCCACGCCCTTTACGATGACTGCCACCTTACGCTCTCCACTTTTCTTGCCGACCTCCCACCGTCACATTATTCCCAAATCCCTCGTGCGTGCCACCTGTGTGCGGCCGTGCATGGCATGTGATGCAGTGTGGGCAACTTCTTCTTCTCGGGCGCGCGCGCCTTCTTCCGCTCGCTGGACGCCGCCATCTTCCTCTTCTCGCGCGTCTCCAACATCCCACACCGCAGCCTCGTGCTGCCACCAACGACCGCTTCACTCTCGGCGCCGAGCTCTACGTAACCACACACCCCCCCCGCACACCACTTCCTCCCTCTAGTCATGCCTCTCATGCCACCTCCATACTGACAAAATCCCCTACCCAGCTCTTCATTGCCTCCAATGCCTATCACTGCAGCATCCCACTTTGGCTCCGCATTAGCATTGCATGGCCATCTTCTTTCAGTGATTACCATAAGGCCCATTCCTCCCAGCCCAGCTCTTTCACTGGTCGGCACGCAGGTTGCCTCGGGCTAGGGCAGGTGACGCGCCACCAAGGGCAGCGGTGGTAAAATTGCATGTGTAGATTGAAACGTACGTATATCAATGTTATCTTGTGTCCTGTTGCTGATCCTAGCTATCTATACATGGCAAGCCATGCTACATTGTCGTACGGTAGCTGGCACGGAAGAGCTTATTTAGCAACCGCACTAACGTACAGAATTATCCCCTTGTGCCTTTCCGCCTTGCAAACAACTCTAATGCACACATCCTGACCCAACTCAGCCTTTCCCGCTACCCGCTCACTTCCTCTTTCTTTTAGGAGCAACAGTCTTGGGGAACGTGAGGGGCACCCGCAAAACAGCGACAGTCTCCACCACGCCGGCAGCAGCACCTCCCCTTGAACTCTCGCACCCCATCTCCCTCAAATGCTTCATCAATATGGGTGCAGCCATCTTAAGGTCAGCTGCGAGCGCAACGAGAGGCAGGCGGAAGGCTGTGGCGTGCAGTGCGAGGGCAGCAATGTAGCTGATGAGCAGCTGCTTCAGGCGCAATGGGAACTTATACCTCTTGCCACCTACGTTGTGCTGGTCCTCCGCTTGCGCACGGAATATCTGCGGCAGGCGGGCTGCCGTCGGAATGGGCATGCCATACTCCTTTGAGATAAGCTCAGGCGAGGGCAGGGAGGTTGAGGAGGGGTGGGAGGAGGCAAGTGTGCGCAAGGCACTGGCGTGCAGGACGGCTTCGGGCATGTGCAGCATGAGCACGAGGAAGTGGATGTGCAGCAGCAGCCGTGCGTAGTGCGTCTTGGATTCCCCCGTCTTGGTCTGCGTGGTGGATAGAGGGACACACGGAGAACAGTGAGGACCAGGTGCATGGGATGGCGTAAGCAATGAAGTTAGCAACAAACGAATGCCAGAGGGAGCATGAGCAACCACCACTTGGCATGACACCAGCCACCACCTCTCACGGCACCATGTTGCAGATCACAGCATCACGCCATCTCACCAGCAGAAGCCCCAGTCGCTCCTTCACAAACGTGGGCAGCGCATTCAACAGCTGCCGTGCCGCCTGTTTCGACTTAAAATCCATACCCATCCCTTCTTTGTCCTCCTCCTCACCCCCCCCTTCCCCTCCTCCCGCTCGTTTCTCGCCTTGAACGAGGCCCTTGGCCTTCTGGTTCTTCCGCATCTCAGCCTGCAGGGCAGCGGCGGCCAGCAGCACAGCGACGTCTGTGCACTCCCACTCCTCGCGCGGCACCAGGTACGCCAGCGGGTATGCCTCCTCCACCTGCGTGGCTGCAGGGTTGTGCGGAGGCAAGTAGCTCGCCGCGCTCTGCTGCGCGTCCAGGTCCTGCTGAGTGAGCGCGAGCGGCGCCGCGGCGGCGGATCGCACAAGGTGGCCCAGGGCGTCGCTGGCCTTGAGCGACTCGCCGCTCACCTGCCCCCGCTCCGCTGCTGCCACCTGCACCGTGCCGTCAATAGGACAGACGACGGGTTGTACGGGCAACGCACCACGAGCGCTTTAAGCGACGCACGTGGAACAAGGATCATCAAACAACGAAGCCAGGTTGACCTGAAGGAGAGAAAGAGCAGAGGAATAATGAACAGCGTTCGGCAGCAACGGAGACTCACCCTGCTCTTGCTCTTCTTGCTACCGAACGTCGCGGTGAGCAGTCGTCGCTTGCGCATGTCCTCCTGGTACTTGGCCAGACTCGAGCTCCCGCCAGACACGGGCTCCGCCGTCACCACGCTCGCTGTGCGCTCGTCCGCTGCGCCCACGGCGCCTCCCGTGTGGCGCTCCGCGTCGTACGCCACCGCTTTCACGCGCGCCTCCATGCGCACAACCTGCCCGCACGGGCGGGAAAGAAACACGCAGTTATGAAATCAAGCTGGGGGCCACATGCGAGGGCGGGGAAGGCCACACATGATGGTTTCAGATATTGAGTTCTCCATCGCAGCCTCTCCTATGCCCTCGCTAAAGAAACCTCACGCCGCCGCGGGTTAGAGGCGAGTGTCTTTGGCGATAAGTGGAGGTGCAAAGCCCGACGCGAAACACACCTTAGGCGCGGCGAGGGGCAGCAGGTGCAGCTCCTTGCTTTTCCGCTTAAACACGCCCAGCACCAGCGACGTGCCCAGCTGCCCCGCCGCAGCCGCGCCGCTCACGCCCCCCTCGCCGTCGTCATGTGTGCGCCCCACTAACCACGTCGCATCCGTCTCCCCCAGCAGCACCTGCCGCACGCCGCCCGCCCGCGACGCCGCGCCCTGCAGCACCCGCAGCTGCACCTTCTGCCTGCCTCCCGCCGACTCCCCGAGGCTAGAACTCGTCGCAGCATGGAGACTGAGAGCGCCGTCGGTGACTGTAGCGGAAGGGACAATTGCGGATGCCTCCACCGAAGACGCGGAGATAAATGCTGGAATGGCCCCTAGAGGTAAATGCGCGACAAAAGGTGGAAGCTCCACCGGTTGACCCTGCTCCACTCGAAGTGTGAAGGACGTGCGCTGCTGGTCTGAATCCATCGAATAGGTAACAGAAACCGCGAAATAAGTTTCTCACTTGGAACTTCAGTGGCCCTGAAGGTCGGGTGGAAGCACCTTTCCAGAACCCTGAACCTAAACCCAGCACATGTGATGGTGCTGAAGTGCTTCTGACCTCGGAACACCACTCCATGGTACAGTTCGGTTCCTTACGTTTTTCTGAACTCTGCACTTCTCCAAGACTTCCAGGTGGCCTTACTAGTTTATTTATTGCCATCAATAGACGAACCATATTCCTTAAGGATTCTACGAAACAAATTATATTTTAGAATCCGTAATCCGCCATCTTGGGCATAAAAAAATCTGTTAAATTGCGAAACGAACCAGGTGTTCTAAGAATTCTCTAAAATGTAATCCTTCTTCTATGAATGAATGTATGTATTATATTATTCTAAAAATATAAGGGAACATCTGGTATCAACGTGTATCTGACTGTGGGTGGAGATAAAGTGCGAGGTGTGGCTGGATCAATGCCATGTCACCATTCTCCAAACCAGACTTCGTTGCAGCCTACAACTCAGGCCCACTTTCGCCCCTTCGTGCGTGGCGTTGCGACGAAAGGATGGATGGCTGACGCTCTGCCTTATCCGTGAGGCTCTTGCGAAAGGAAGGGGAGACACGTGTCATCATTCAAAGACAGAACTTTCCGTGCTTGGGGAGAGTCTTCTCGATCTCATGTTGGTGTGGGTCGTCTGCTCGTTGTGGGGCATGGGTGAGGTAGGAAACGGAGCACTTGACTCAGCACCACAGCGGAGCAAAACCTGTGTGGTCGCGAGCGCTTTCCACACCTGATTGGTCAAACACAGGCTTTGACGGGTAGTTTTCCCCACCCGCTGTATTCAGCTCCACCTTCCTCTCTTGATGTTTGTTTTCGTTTTCTGGGAACCCTGGATCTTAATATTTTCTTGATAAGTACCCGTTAAAGGCCTCAGTAGGTGAAAATTTCTTCTCATCAACCTATGGGGGCCTAAAACTTTAATGAATTGAAGCTAATCTTGGTTTAACTTGGAAAGGCTGACCTTTCAAGGGCATCAATCTAGACTCTCCTCGCCCAGCGGTTCTCTCGCATCCGCTCCCGCTGCCAATCCCCCGGCCAGTCACTTGGCCCCTCCACCTGCTTCCCGCATCTAGAGAGACTAGCTCATCGTGCTGTTGTGCTCTGATTTGAACCAAATCCTCCTTCCAAGCACCACTGTTGTGCCACTACATTGAACCTCACCTTTTGGAAACGTTGCTGGTCACGGACTGATTGAAAGCAGTCCCGTAACCTTTCTGCACGGTACCGGGGACTCAAACCATCAGGCAAACACGATACCCAAGTCTGCTGCGGCAGCTGTGGGCTCTGTGGAGGTGAAGGCTGCGTAAGGTCAGGCGCCATGGAGACCACTGCGAGCTTGGCAGCGCGCCCGCTTCCCTTACTTGGAACAGTTGAGCCCCGTGCAGGTGGCCGATTCAGTAGCCTCGATGCACTTTCTGCTCGGCGGATTACCATTGCCACTCGCACGAGTCTGCCGGGTAGGCCGTGGCACGGCAGCTGCAGAGTGCGCGCCGAAGTCCCTGCTGACGCCAGCGGCGGGAGCAGCGGCTCTGTTGCGGAGAGTAGCCAGTCGGTGAGGTCCTCGGGCAATGAGCGCTCGGCTTTGGCGGAGCGCAACGAGCGACTGATGCGCATGCAGAAGGAGCTGCTGGATCAGGTAAGGCCCGCCGTGCAAGTCTAGTATGCAAATTGCACCTACGCACTCGTATATTTTTTTTTTTTTTGGTTGTTGTGTCACTCTGTTTGCTCCATCTCCCTGACACCAGCAATTAATTTGTTCTCGCTGACGCTTCCCTTTTGCGTGTTCTCGGGCAGCTGGAGGAGCGGCGTAAGCTACACGCCGCGTTATTGCAGTCGCTGGACACGCCAGCTGCCACCATAAAGGCGTTCAACGAGTCGGATCGCGGGGGTCTCCCACCCGTGTCTCGCCAGGACCTTCAGCCCGCATCACCAGCTCGCCTCGCCCGTCCCCCTCCTGCGTCACCCCCGTCGCTTCCGCCAAGGGCTGCGCCTGCACCCGTCGCCCCCACTGCTACTGCTAGTGCCCGCGCACCCCCTGCTTCGCCTAAACCCGCACCCGTTGCTTCGCCAACCCCCGCAGCAGTAGCCAGCAGCAAAGCGCCGTCGCTCCCGGTCAAGGCGCCCTCCTCGTCGACCCCGTTGCGCCCGCCCGTCGCCCGCACGTCCCCCGCTGCCAAGCCCGCGACGTCTCCCGTCGCGATTCCTTCCAGAATGCCACCTCCCGTCTCTCCTCCCGCCTCTACCCCCCCTCCTCCCGCTGCCCGGCCTTCGCCTTCTCCTGTCGCTGCCGGCCCCCCTGCCGCAACCAAACCGCGCGCCACCCCTGCTGCTCCACCATCCTCGCCGGCCACACGGCCTCCACCTCGCTCCCCTGCCCCCACCCCGAATCAACCCGCAGCACCTTCAGCACCTTCCCTTCCACCTTTCGTCAGTGCTGTTACAGCTGCACGAGCGGCGCCCAAGGTTGCTGCACCTGCTGCCCCCCTCGCCGTTCCTAAGCCAAGACCGTCCGCTCCTCCCATCGCCCCGCCTCGCGCCGCGCCGCCTCCTCCAAAGTCTGTAGCGCCGCCCGCGCCAGCGGCGGTTGCGCCTTCGGCACCCCCGGCAGAGGTGAAGGCGGAGCCGCTGGCGGGCCCGAATGTGATGAACGTGGTAATGGTGGCGAGTGAGTGCGCGCCCTGGTCCAAGACTGGCGGCCTCGGGGACGTCGTCGGCGCGCTGCCCAAGGCCCTCGCGCGCAGAGGCCACCGCGTCATGGTGAGTGCGGGCGGTGGGGAAAAGAGGGTGGGGGGAAGGGGAATTCGGAAGAGTTGGGGGTAGGGAGAAGGGGGAACGGAAAAGTGGGATTGGGTGTTTCGGAGGGGAATCACAATAAAAAGACTGCTGGTGACTCGGCGAAGGGTGTGCGGGCCGTGCCGTGAATGAAGCTAATGGCGACCAAAAGGGTAAATAATCGAGCATGATGGGCGGTTGTGAAGATGCAGGACCTCTAACGTGCGGTGCTGTGCGTGTGCGTGCGTGGCAGGTGGTGGTGCCTCGCTACGGCAACTACGAGGGGCTGGAGAGCACAAACGTTCGCAAGAGATTCAACGTCGCAGGCCAGGTGCTCATTGCCCCCCATGCCATGCTGTGCCCGCGCGCATGCGCACGCGATTCCATGCGCATGCGATGCCATGCCGTGTCTAAGCATGCGTATGCACGTCGTTGTGTTGGTCGAAGCGTGTGAGGTATCATAACCTTAGCCCGCGGGTACCGTCTGTGCGCGCGGTCGCCCCGTGCAACAATGCAAGCACCCACCACATTGTCGATTGCGATCGTGTGAGTGTGCTGCCTATGGTCGATTCTTGATGCGATTGTCTGTGCGTGCGGTGGCGGCATGCGTGTGCGTGTGCGCGTGGCAGGACATGGAGGTGTTGTACCAGCACAAGTACGTGGACGGCGTTGACTTCGTCTTCATCGACCACAACTGGTTCCACCACCTCAACCAAAACATCTATGGCGGCTCGCGCGAGGTACCGTACTGCCACCCGCCCCGCACGTCCCCATGGCTTGTGTGCCGCGCGCGTTCCTTGCTGCTCCGGGCGACACACCACTCGTGTGTGCGCGGCCCTTTACACTGCTGCCGTGTGTCCTCACTGCCATCCCCTCCTTGTGTGCGGATCTCTGCCTGTGTGTGGGGGAGGGGGGGCTTTGCGTATGCGTGCATGTGGGTGCACTTGTCTGCATGTACATGCGAGCTGTTTGCGAGTGCATGTCGTGCATGGGCGTTGTGTGTGCTTCTGCCTGTTGTATGTGTACGCCCCTGCAACCGCAATTAACAGGAGGTGACCAAGAGAATGATTCTTCTCTGCAAGGCAGCCATTGAGGTATGACCCCTGCACCACTCCCTTCCGCACCTCCTTCCATTACCACCTTACTCGCCCCATGTCCCTTGTTGGCCCATGTCAATGACCCCCTCCCCCCTCGCTACTCTAACCTCCCTGCACGCGTGGCTGCAGGCGCCGTGGCACGTGCCATGCGGGGGGGTGTGCTACGGGGACGGCAACCTGGTGTTTGTGGCGAACGACTGGCACACAGCACTGCTGCCGGTGTACCTGCAGGGGTACTACCGCGACCACGGCATGATGGAGTTCACGCGCTCCGTGCTCGTCATCCACAACATGGCCCACCAGGGCCGCGGCCCTGTCGCTGAGTTCCCCTGGCTGGGCCTGCCCGACCACTACATAGAGCGCTTCCGCCTGTACGACCCGGTGGGCGGCGAGCACATGAACATCTTCATGGCCGGCATCATCAGCGCCCAGCGCCTCGTGGCTGTCAGCCGCGGGTACGCGTGGGAGGTGCAGACGCAGATGGGCGGGTGGGGGCTGGATGGCGTGCTGCGCGAGCATGCAGGCAAGCTGCGGGGCGTGGTGAACGGCATTGACACGGTGGAGTGGGGGCCTGAGAGCGACGTGCACCTGGTGGACGACAATGATGGGCGCTACGGGTACATGCACTACAACATCGACACTCTTGAGGAGGGCAAGGCTGCCTGCAAGGCTGCCCTGCAGCGCGAGCTGGGGCTGCCTGTGCGTGCTGACGTGCCGCTGCTGGGGTTCATAGGGCGGCTGGACTACCAGAAGGGCGTGGACATCATCGCAGAGGCCATGCCGTGGCTCACCCAGCAGGACGTGCAGCTCGTCATGCTGGGTACCGGCCGAGAGGACCTGGAGAATGTGCTGCGGGAGATGGAGGGCAAGCACAAGGACAAGGTGCGCGGGTGGGTGGGCTTCTCCGTCAAGATGGCCCACCGCATCACGGCGGGCTGTGACATCCTGCTCATGCCCTCGCGCTTTGAGCCCTGTGGGCTCAACCAGCTGTATGCCATGCGCTATGGCACCGTGCCCGTGGTGCACGCCGTGGGTGGGCTCAGGGACACGGTCACGGCCTTTGACCCGTTCAATGATTCGGGGCTGGGGTGGACGTTTGACCACGCGGAGGTGGGCGGGCTGGTGCACGCGCTGGGCAACGCCATCTACACGTACCGCGACTACCGTGACTCGTGGCGGCGCCTGCAGCGCAGAGGCATGGCGCAGGACCTGAGCTGGGACGCTGCTGCGGTGCAGTACGAGGACATCCTCGTGGAGGCCAAGTACACGTGGTAGATACACACAGGCCCGGGGTTTGTGTCACGCGCCTTGCTGCTGATGGGGATGTGAGACTATCTTGCTTGGGAGTGACATGGGGTGCACAAAGACCAATTGATTTGAGGATTTTGTTGATGCGGTTGTGGAAAGAGCCTGCGCTCTTTCCTTGTTTTACATTCACGACCCTGTCATCCCAGTGCTCGTCAGAGTGCATTGCCTGCATGCTGCATCAGCCAGGCTGGTAGTGCACGTGCAGAGAGCCTTATATGTTGGACTCGCTTTCTTGTTGATGCCGGAACCCACATCATATTGACATTTAAGTATGCTACTGGTATAAACTGTGATGTGTTTGTCATGTTTAAAAAAATCATGTTCCAGTCTATAGAAGATGGGTGATTGCAGTTTAGATGGATGAGCTATTCGGCAGTCCAGTCATCCCTGGCAGGGTTGGTGTGAGAGTTGTGGTTGAAGAGAGGTGCAGGCACTGCATGATGCTCCACCACATGCACTGGCACCTCTGGCTTGGTGTCCAGCCCTATAAACCCCTTCCCCGTCTGCTCCCCCGCTCCCCACTCACACACACACAGAGGGAAGGCATGCACATGGAATGGTTGCACAAGGAGGCACACACAAACAAGTCACACACGCAATGGCACACGCACAGGAAGGCACACTCACGCACAATGGCACACACATACAGATAATTAAAAACAGAAATGGTATGGGAGGAAGCAGTGAGGATGTGTCTGGGAGGGCAAAAGACAGGGAGAGGCGAAAGAAACCAAATCAGGACAGTGTGATCATAACGTGGAGGAGGGAAGCATGAAGAGAGTGGGAAGGGGGAGAAGCAGTGTGGTCGTACCGGGCAGTGTGGGCGTACCGGGCAGTGTGGGCCATCGTAGTGCAGGTGTTGGTAGTAGGAGGTGGCGGGGTGGTGCTCAGGGTCGTGCACCTCTGGCGTGCCACTGGGACACACCTCCTGCCATGCCACGTGCCGTGCAGGGGGGCGGGCACAGCAGGGAAACGCACAGGCAGCGGGGAGAGGGCACGGGCGTTGGGGGGGTGAGAATGGGAGAGGAAGGGCGGAGGTGCATGGAGGAGAGACGTGACGCGTGCGTGCACCCTCAATGTGCGGCCATGCATGAATGAACCACTCCACTGACACCAATGCGCCACCACATTCCCCGCGTTGTCCCCCTACAATCCCCCCCGCGCACCCACCTCCCCGTGCGCCACGAGGTGCGCCAGCGCGCGCCTCTCGGGCAGGTCCACCGCCACGGCATCGTCCGCGCCGAACACGCCCCCGCCCTCGCCCGCCTCGCTGCGACTGGGCTTGGGCGCGCGCCGTGGCGCCTGCGACTGGAAGTACTGCTCCACCTGCGCGCGGGGAACGGGGCACGCCCCGCCACGCCATGCGCACGCGGAGGGAGGTGGGGGGTGGGGGTTGGGGTTGGGCGCGGAGGTGGGACCACGGGGATATGTTTGTGCGAGGGCGCGCGGTCGGCCCTGCGAGGCATGCGAGGACTCATTGTTCGGGTGGCCACAAGGAAGGAGACGCGACGCAAAACCGGCGGCCAGATTCATGTGCGCGCACGCGGCGGTGGTGGGTGCAGCGCAAGGCGACTGCATGAGGCGGCGACACGCCGCGCCGCGCTCACCTTGGCCGTGGCCGCTGCCTGCTGCTCCGGCGGCAGCACCTCGTCGCTGCGCGATGGCTTCACGCCGCTCACCGGCCACATCGCGAATCCCGCAACGGGCTTGCTCGACCGTGCAGGTGCAGCGCGAGGTAAGGAACGAGAGCGTGAGTCGCGGAGCGGCGGAATTAGAGGAAATGGCGGGGTAGCTTTCTAGCAGTGATCTGGAAGGCAGCAGCCTGGGATGCGATCTGCAGCTCAAGCTGAGACGATCCCGAGGTGTGCGTGTGAGGGGCGTCTCCCAGCAACACTAGGTTCCCGAAACTTCCATCGCGCTGAGAATCTGACAGTTTCAATAGCCTGTTCTTGCCTAGGTATGTTATTTTTAGCATGTTATTTCTACAGCTCATAGCAATATGATCATTCCATCTATAAACTGGAGCCACAAAATCGTCTTTTCCACATAGCGAGAGGGGAGTGGAGGGGCAAGGGTGAACGAAGCCAAGCAGTGCAGGTTCACACTCGTTTTGAGACACAGAAGGAGGCACAGGGCTCCTGGGGCAGCACTCGCAGCAGGTGTGGGCCGGCAGGGGAGTGGCTGATGGTGTCGGGGTTGATCTGGGGCAGGTGCAGCACGGGGGGACGCACAAAGCCCGACTTCACCGGCAGGCAGTGCAGCGACAGCAGGTGCTTGGCCCCGCGCCCCAAGGGCAGGCGCAGAAAGCCCTTGCGCCGCCCCGCTATCATCCAGTCGTCCCCACTCACCCGCACCTCAAACTCCACCTCCTCGCCCTCCCCTCCCTCCCACGCCTCCTGCTGGGGGGTAAGAGCGGGTCGCCGTGGGGAAAGACAGACCCAGTAGTCAGCGGTGTTATGGCAGGTCACACATAACCCCTCAACCAGCAGCAGTGCAGCTCCATGGGCATGAAACACAGGAAGCTTTCAACTCGCAGGCGAGCAACCAGAGAGAAAGTCACAGAGTTTGCAAGGGGGGAGTGAGCAGCGTACCTGGTGCGAGGGCGGCGGGAGGAGGCCGTCTATGAGGCGTTCAATGCGCCACTCCAGCACCAGCACACACCCCACCCGCGGGGCGATGCTCACTGCACTGGCTGGCGTGAGCAGCCCCACCGCCAGCACTCGGTCCGTGACAGGCATCTGCAGCACCACTGCATGCCGGTACACTGGCACCACACCCCCGCTCACCCCCCTCCCCTCCTCCCCCTCCACCACCGCCTGTCCTCCCCCATCTTCTCTCTGCCCCACGCCCACATCGTCTGCGCCACCTCCCAAGCGTGCCCCCTCGCCTCCTCTCGTGCGCGCCCACAGCGGTGTGGCGACGGGCGTGTGGGCGCCGTGCAGGCGCTCGCCCTGCACCTCGTAGTGCACGCGCAGCTCACTCACGCCCTCCACGCCCCCCTCCCTCTCGCCCTCCTCTCCCCCCGCCTGCCCGTCAGGCACTTGAAGGCGCGCCGCTGCAGCGAGGCAATGAGGAGCAGGGAGGGAGAAAGGCAGGCGGGGAGGGGTTGAGCATGCGATAGCAAGGTGGTGGCACGGAGTTGCGTGTGGTGTGGCCATGATGCTCACATGGCCACACACATTCGAGTAAGGGGAGCCGCGAGCACAGAGAGCAACCGGTTCCTACACGCACTGGGGGAAAGGGGTGGGACAATTGCGCGCAACAGAGAGCTAAGAGACAAGGGGAGAATGACAGGGAAGGGGGAAGCAAGGGGGAGGGAATATGTGCAGGACAATGCAAACGAAACCACTGCAGAGTTAGACAAGGCGGCAGGGAGGCAGAGAAAGAGACGGAGAGAGGAGAGAGGAACAATGCAAACGAAAACAGTACTGGAGCGCAAGGGTATTGGAGGGCAACGAGTGAGAGGGAGTGAGCATGCACCTGTTCTTGGAGCAGCCTTAGAGGCAGCAGCGGGCGCTTCCCCCGGTGGTCGCAGTGAGAGTGTGAAGAGCAGCGTGCCTGAGAGCAGCGGCCCCACGTCCAGCAGTGGAGCAGGAGCGGAAGGGCTCAGGGCAGAGGCGGCGGCAGCAGAGGTGGTGAAGGCGGCAGCAGCGGCGGTGGAGAGGAGGGAGAATCCGGGCTGCAGGCGCAGCGAGGCGGAGGCGATGCGCAGCGTGCAGCGCAGATTGGAGTGCAGGGACATCTGTGGGGCGAGGCGCATGGGGGGCAGCGCAGTGGGAGGGAGGGCTCAGCAGTGCAAGGCACGGTGACAAGAGGATTGACAAGAGACATAGTATTCTATGGAATCTAGCGCACACTGAAGTGAGGAATGAGGAGATGAAGTGAGGAAGGGCAGGTTGAGGGGTGAGGAGCGACCTGGAGCAGCATTCTGGCACCATCGGCCCCTCTGCTGACGACTCTGGTGGCCACGTGGAAGGGCTCCACGAACTGGAACGTCAACACCCTGTGAGCGCACATGCACCGCCACACACACGTGCACACATGGGTGAGAGGAGCCGGAGAGAGCACGTGAACGACACACAGGCAGGAAGCAGGTGGATTACGACGGAGATTGGTTGGGCAAGAAAGCGGCAAGCATTGGAGTGCAGTTAGAAGGAGAGAGTGGTGGGAGGACATACTTTTCAAAGACACGGCTGCGAGGCGTGCCATACTCCACCACACACCGCACCACACGCACTGCTGCCACTGACGCCGCCCCCGCCTGCCCCCTCGCCCCGCCTGTTCCCGTGGCCTGCTGCGGTGCACTGTCCCCTGACGGGCTGCCGTCCCTGCTGCTCCTGCTGCTCACGCTGCCGATGCTGCTGCTGTTCCAGTCCGTGGAGGAGAAAGATGCTGATGATGACATGCCCTCCGCTCCCCCCGCCTGCTGCCGCTGCTGGGAGCTGGTGGGGGAGGAGGAAGGCGAGGAGGCAGCAGGCACGAGCACAGGGGGCGAGGGGCGGTCGCGGAAGGCGCAGGCCTGCACCCACACGACAGTGGGGCAGTCAGCGCACCACGACGGCAGGTGCAGCGACCCTGCCACCATCGCCACTGCCTCGCTGCCCCCCTCCGGCACCTCCCCGTCGCCCGCCTTGTGCTTGCCTGGCTGGCGCAGCGCGGAGGGGTATGCGGGCGGCAAGCGCTGGCACTCGACGGTCTGGTTGGGCGGCAGCAGCAGGCCGGGCCCGCCTGCTAGTCTGAGGAGCGAGCCCGCGAGGGAGTAGGAGAGCGGGTGCAGCAGCAGCCCCAGCCACTGTGGCTCGCCCAGCAGCAATGGCTGATCCACCACCGGTGCCATGTCCAACAGATGGCGTGATGGTGACACCTGCGCTCACACACACACACACACACACACACACACACACACACACACACACACAGAACACGGGCATAGCCAATAGGAACCCCATGGCAACATCATCAGCATTTCATTGCACGTCAGAGGAAGGGCAGGAGGAAGCAAGAGGGCATGGGCAGTGCAGGCAGCAGCAGTGGGGAGGGGAGCAGTGGCACCTTGAGCACGGTGCGCAGAGTGCGCTCGGAGGTGAGGTAGTCCTCGGCCTCGGGTGGGCCGCCCTTGATGGTGGCGGAGCTGGATCGGAAGCGCACGCGCCCACAGTGCCCCATCAGCATGCCCAGCACGTACACGCCCTGCCGCTTCGCCACCGCCACCACCTGCACCGTGTTGGCCCCCGGCTGCAGCACCACTGGCGCTGGCTCACTCTTCATCTGCACCCCCCCGCCCACCCCACACACACATGCACGTGTGGCAGGGCACGGTTGCAAACAGTCATCGAATTAGCAGCGAACTTTCGTTGTGAAAGCAATGCGAGGCAAGGAATCAGGAACTGAGATTCTTGAGCAATGAAATGGGTGGGTGCGGGGAGTGCGCGTGTGTGCTTGGTGTGATTCACTGGGGCGGGGATGGCGAGGCTTACCCTGATACCGTCCTCTGCTGTGAAGAGAGGTGGGGTGACAAGGGAGAGAACGAGCGAGTCCAGTGCAAGGGGGGCAGGCATGGAGCTCCAGACAGCGAGGGACAGCGACACCACGTCCCCCTCGCCCAGCTCCAACGCCTTGCTGCCCGCCCTGCCTGCTGGGGACGCTGGCGCAGCGGCAGCAGGCGAGGTAGCAGGCGATGCAGAGGGCGCGGGAGTGTGGGGGGCGAGGGAGAAGGAGAGGAGGGAGGAGACGTCGACAGAGACGGGTTCTTCCAGTCGCGAGCGCGCCACCTCCACCATCTGGCGCTGCACCTTGCTGCGCTCGTCCGCGGGCACGAGGGAGGGCCCCAGCGACAGCAGCTTGGTGCAGGAGCCCAGGAAGGCGGGCAGGTCGCGCATGAGCAGCTGGCAGTGCGAGAGGCGCGGGAAGAGGTCCAGCAGCAGGTGGTGCCACCGCGCTGCGCTGTACGCGGCGTTCTGCTTCTCGTACACCTTGAGCGCCAGGTCAAAGCGCCCTGCCGCCTCGTGCAGACTGCCCACCTCCGCGTCCAGGGCCACAGCATGGCGCAGCCACAGCGAGCGCGCGTAGCAGTCCGCTGCTGACCGCGTCAACTCCAGATAAAAGTCCTGCTCGCACCCACACATGTGCACATGCATGGGATCGCAACCAGTGCACGAGTGTGAGTGCATGGAGGCTCAAAAAGCTAGTAATATGCAACAGCAACTCCTTTCCTGTAATATGTGCCACCCACTGTGGTGCATGCGTGCAGGGAGTGTGCTGGTGAGTGCAGCGGCGAGCAGAAAGCAGGGCACGGACCTCAAAGTGTTCGCGCGAGGAGAGAGCGCGCTTGAGCATGCCCGAGGTGACAAAGGCCTCCAGCGCGCTGGCAGCCGCCACCTGCACCTGCGCCAGTGACAGCATCTTCGCCCCCGCGCCCCCTGGCGGCGTGCCCGGCCGCTGCTTTGGCGGGGTGCTGCTGTCCGACCTGGGAAGGGAGGAGGGCGGGGGGGGGGAGAAGCAGGGCAGCGGGCTGGTGAGGTGTGGGACTGCAGCAAGCATGCCAAGGAAGGCGAGCGAGAAGGAGCGAGAGGAGAGCAGGGCGAGCAGGGAGCGGACCTGGAGGGGTCGGTGGGGCGCGAGGGCGAGGAGTCGGGCCAGAGCCCCCCGGGCATGCCGGCAGTGAGCGAGGCCTTGCGGCGGTTGGCCTCCTGCACCAGGCTGCACGGCCCCACCCCGCACAGCCTCGCCTCCCCCCTCGCTGCCCCCGCCCCCTGCATCTCCTGAATCACTGCCTGTAGGAGGGGGAGATGGGGAGGTGAAGGCCGGAGGGGAGGGAGAGGAAGGTGAGGGCATGCAGGGAGGTGATGGACGAGCACTGTTGAAAGTGACACTAAGATGGAACGAGGCAGGGCATGGTGTAGAGTGGTGTGCAGCAGGTGCGGTGCAGAGAAGCGGAGGCGCGGGGGGGCGTGACCTCGCGGGCCTTGACTCGTGGGTCAGACTCCGAGGGCGCTGACGGCCACACCGCTGGCGCTGGCCACGCACTCAGCCCCAATGCCGCCCTGCCACATGCGGAGGGGGGGGGGGAAGGGCGGGGAGAGGGGGGGGAAGAGGGTAGAGATAACGGAGAGTTGGCATGAGTGAGGCAGCGTGTATGCATGCAGCAGTGGCGGCAGAGATGCAGAGAGGGACGGCTGTGCACACAGCTGACAAGCATGCCCGAGGCCTATGCTGGCCCCGCATGTATGCACATGTGAGGCTGTGATTGCTGTGCCGGGTACACTCTGCCTGCATGCCTATGTGTGCCGGCTCTGCCCCTGTTAGGCTCGCAGTGTTTCCTTTGGCTCATTCATTCAAACAGGAAAGTGCAGGTACGAGAGTGGGAGAGAGACGGGAGCGAGGGGTGAGGGAGCACATGTTGCAGGGCGTGACACGGATGGACTTGCCAAAGCCCACGAGGTCGCCCAGGCGCATCAACTGCCACACACAGCGCGGCGTGGGGGAGACACACAGCAGGGGGGCAAGGCACACGTGAGCAAGGCGTGCGGCAGAGTTAGGGGCACATGCGTGCAGATACAGAGGGGAGGCGGGAGCGGTGTGGGAGGGAGGGTCAACATGAATGAACCAACTGAGCGTAGGAGTATGGGGGAAAAAGTAAGAACAGGGCAAACGAAACCCCATGCGGCATTGACAGAGGCATGGGGGAAGCGGGCGCGGGGTGGAAGAAATGAGTGTGCAGTCGGTGTCGTGAAGATGGTGCAATGGTGCAGGCAGGGCGAGGGGGAGGGGGGGCGCGGGGAGTGGAGGAGGGGCGGCGTGCCTTGGAGCGGGCGAGGGAGATGAGGTCGCCCTGCAGGCGGAAGAAGTCCTTCTCCGTGTAGTGCCCCGGTGACCGCGGGGCAAAGCGCTCCGCACACACCGTCGTCACCAGCGTGCACGCTGACAGCACCCACACCTCCCTCATGCAGAACGGTAGCTCTCGCTGCCCGGGACAAGCGGGGGAGGGGGGAGAGAGGGGTTGATGCGCATGTACACACGCAGCGACTGTGAGGGGGGGAACTGGCTCCAGGCGAGGAAAAAAAAAAGCGGTTGTGCTGGTGCGAGGGGTGAGAGTGCGAGGTAGTGGAGGGTGATGGACGGTGTATGGTTGGTCAGTGCAGGGGGAGGCATGCAGCACCTGGCGGGCAGCGAGCTCCTTGGAGAAGTCGAGGATGAACGCGTACGCCCTGTCCGCCACCACTGCTGGCCGCCCCATGGCGAACAGCAGCTGCGGGGGGCGTGATGGGGTTGGGGGGAACGAGTGGGAAGGTGTCGCAAGGCACAAGTGCGTGCTGCGAGTGCGAACGAAAAGGATGAGGCTGAAATGCTGGCGCGCGGTGGTGCATGTGGCGTGATATGGGGCCAGAAGGGAGTGCAGTGGGGTTGGCGTGGAGTGGAAGGGCGGAGCATACAGCGGCGCGGCGGGCAAAGAGGTACTGGCGGAAGTCGAACTGCTTGATGGTCTCCTCGTGGGCAAACATCTTCATGGGCTTGCGCCCTGCGTCCAGCAGCGCCGCCCGCTCATCCCCCACGTCCAACCCCCCAAACTCCCGCACCTTGCTGTCCGCCCGCCGCACTGCACCGCACCGCACCACACACACCACACCATACAGCACGCACACACGTCAGGGCACGGGAGCGCATGGAAGAGATATTGCAAGGTGGTGGGTTGGTTGGGCTGTGGTGTGTGTAAGCAAGGCATGGTGGTGTGGTGCAATTAGTATGGCTAGGTGCGAGGTGGCATGGGGTGGGGGGACAGCGTGTGTGTGGGGGGCGCGGACCTGTGTCGAGGTAGACCTGCTCCATCTCGTCATAGTCCCTCAACGCATCGTCCCTCAACTGCGCCATCTCCGCCATCAGCGCCAAACTCTCCTGCCATCATCACACGCACACACACAGGTGGGGGAAGGGAAGACGAGGGAGGGAAGATGAGGATGAGAGAGGAAGATGGGGGCAAGAGAAAGCAACACTTGGGAATGTGGAGAAGCAAGAACCGCTTCTATCCATAATGCACTGCCTGCTCCCAAGGTTGCAACAGGGCAACTGTGGAGGCAGCACCCAGCATGGGGGCAGCATGGGGCAGGCAGGGGCGCACCTTATCAGTGTAGTAGGCGCAGAAGTTAAAGGAGGGCGAGAGGCGCTGGTCGAGCAGGCGGCGCACGGCCTCAGAGTAGTGCAGCGTGCGCGCGTCCACACTGGCTCGGATGCACTCCACCACCTTGCCCTCCACCTCCATGTAGTTGGGCTCCGCTGCACTCAGATCCAGCCGCACACACCTGCTCCCACGCTCGCCCCCACCACCACCATGCACCCGGGGGAAGGGGGAGGGGGAGGAAATGAGCATGGGAGTGGGATTTAAGGAGGCGTGCAAGGGTGCAGAGAAGACTCGAGCTGCCAGGGCGAAGCAGGGAGCAGGACTGTGCAGAGAGGGGCATCAGTGAGGGGCATGCAGCGAGGGGGCAGGAGGGGAGGGGCACCTGTCGCGGCGGAAGTGGTCTTCAATGCGCGCAAACACCTTGCGCGCCTGCTTGCCTGCGGGGTCGTTGGGCCCTGCGCGCATCACGTGCACGATCAGCCACTCGCCCTGCTCCGCCTTCACCAGCGCCTGCAGCCGCGCGCGCAGACTCACCCGGTACTCGTCCGGGTCCTGGCGCGCGGGGCACGGGGAGGGGCGGAGGGGGAGAGAGGGGGTGGGGGGAGGGTAGTGCGGAGGAGGTGGAGGGCAGCGCGCAGGACGAGGATGCGCGTGGTGAGAGTGAGAACGATGGAGTGGGGGGGGGCGTTGAATGAAGGTGTGAAGGCAACACACGTGAGCACGGAGAGACATGCCTCATGGACCAGCACGCTGCATGACAACCCGCGTTGCCAGCACGGCGGGGGTCACAACGGGTGCGTGTTGGGCGGGGACGACGCAGAAGGAGGGGCGAGAGAGAGAGAGAGCAGGGGCGGGGGCCGGGGGAGCGGGGGGCGTACATGGCAGGCGAGGAGGACGAGCGTGGCGAAGGGGTGGCGGAACCAGTGCGGGTTGTTCTTGACGGGCGGGCGGCTGCGCAGCTTGGGCTCGGACGTCAGCACGTACTCCAGCGGCAGCCGGTCCAGGTCCACCGCCTTGCGCGCGCGGTTGTGCAGCTGTAGCTTCTTCAGCGGTAGGCGCGACTCGAAGCTCTGGCGCACCGACGGCCACACGTTCCACTCGTCCTCGACTGCCGCGCCACAGTGGCGGGGGATGGGCGGAGGGTGGGGTGGGGGGAGGCGCAAGGGGGTTGGGGGTGAGATCACAGGATGTCATCGAGTAGAACGGCGGGGTGGGGTCGAGGTAGACGCGGGGGAAAAGGCATGGCGCAGGGATGCGCGCGGGATGGACACGAGGCGGAAGCAGGAGAATGGGCGGAAGCAGCAGAAGTGGGTGAGCAGGGCAGTCGCCGCAATGCCCGCGACGAGCGGTGTTCGCCCCGTTGCTAGCGCGCGGCGGCACAAGGTGAGTCGCCTCGCCGCATGCGACGCATGGCGTGGACTAGCAAGAGGAAGGCGCGAGCGTGCGGAGCAGGAGGGGCGTGCGATGATCACTTGCGACGATGATCTTCTCGCCCGACTCCATCGATAGAGCCGACGACTGGTCCTCCGCGTGCGACGCCATGGCCGCCGCGTGGTGGTGACACTACGCCTCGGTAGATGCAGCCCGAAATAGCTAGCTAGAAGGGATCGCCGAAGCGCGCAGCGACATAGCTATTAGGTCCGACGTGCTTTTTCTGGCAATGATGCGAGCAACGACTCACCAACAGCAATCCTGGTCTCGCTACAGCATGCTCTGTTGCTGATCGCAGTAACAGTGCGAGGTGTTATGCCAATAACCGAATTGAAACACGAACCCATCCGTTGCAGTGTGCCTCACTGTAAGGTGTTAATTGCATGACAACGTACTAACCTTTATCGTTTTCCCTGCTGCTGTTTCATCATGTGTAGTGTAGGCTACATTAGCAACAAACCGAGATCCGCTAGCACTTTATTTTACATGGTGCGAAAAAACGTTACAGCATATCTTCCTATCAGCAAGAGCACCTGTGGACAGCCAGCCATGGAAGCTGATATGCAAGCATGTGAGGAGAATTGACAGGCATTGCCCACTGTGACTATGGACAGCGCGGGTTGCCCCATGCCAACTCAAAACACATATTGTACCACCGCCACATCACAGTAGTTAGCAATGATGCTACCGCATTGGCGTTTGGCCGATGCAAGAATGGTAATCAACAGGGATGGGCTTCTCAGGGTTTAGAGTGTCATGCTGCTACCTCTCACCCGCAACACTTGCCACTCGAGCCTTTCAGGGTCTTGCGTGTTAGCGTCTAGCTCGCACCATCTTCTTGCTATACGCCCTCTAACGCCACCGCCCCACGGCCCACTCATCCTGCTCTCCTTGTCTCTACCAGCCATCCCAGCGGCCTCCCCTCCATCCTAAGTCTTGAACCACCCCACACGCCCCACTCTCCTCCCGTAAGCCCTAACCCCGCTCATCTCCAGGTGTCCTTTCATCCCCTGCGCATTTTTTGCGATCCACTACAGACCCTCGCCTTCCCTGTCTTATCTTTCCTCGCCCTCCTCCGTCGCCACGTCAGCAGCCGCCATGGCCAGAAAGTCCTCTGCCGCCTGTCGCACGCTCTTCACCTTCTTCCCCGCCCTCTCCGCCTCGCCCCCACCCACACCTCCCTCCTCCCCCTCTCCCCCCGCCCCTTCCCCGCCACCATCCCCTCCGCGCGGCCGTCGTTTCTTCCCTGCTTCGCGCACCAGCCGCCGTTGCTCGGGTGTCAGGTCCGGGATCGCGTGCACGATGAACCGGTTCGCCGCCGCTACGTTCAGCGACGACGTCGGCGCGCCCACCGCGCCGTCGCCGGCGCCGCCGGCGGTGTCGGCGAGGCGCACCTTGTGGACGTACGAGTCGATGCGCGCCATGTCCTTCGCGACGCCGTGCTCGCTGGGCGCCATCCCGTACGACCGCAGCACGAGGCAGAACAGCGACGCCGCCGCGTGCGCCGTCACCAGATGCGCCTTGGCGCGGTCCATGGGCGCGAGGTCCGCCGCGAGCGCGCGCGACGAGCAGCGGTCGACGATGGGCGTTAGGCTCGTCTCCAGCTGCGACACCGCCGCCTCCGCCGCACCCAAGGCGTCGAGGGCTTGGCGGGAAAGAAGAGTGGAGGAGACGTCGGAAGGTGACGCCATGGCTTATGGCTTCGAGGAGACGGGACTGGGATGGCAACTGTTGGGCACTGGTGGTGTGGAGGCAGCACGTTGTACCGCTCGTTGCAGCAGCAAGGTTTGGGATGATTTGTGCCTGTTAGTAATAAAAACGGTTGCACTGTAGTTATTTCTTGGACAAACGAGAAGCTTTGAACACAAAAGGTCATATATTCGTAATTCTCGATTTGAGCCAGATTTGTTAATATGTTATTGCTCCAAAACCCACACCACAAAAGAAAGCGCCTAGCCCTTTTGAGACACAAACAAGGTCTAGGCATGAAAACAAGCGGGGGACAGAGGGGGGGGGGGGAAGAGGGAAAGAGGGCAGGGAGGGGGTTACACACATGCACACACACGTTGGAAAATTGGAACACATATCTCTTGATTCATCTGTCAGAGCTGGCAAGCTTCATCTACCGTAGGCTGCCACAGTGGCTGTCACCCGCGGCCTTCAAAGATGTCCGGTCGGTGTGCTGCAGCATGCGCACCGCGCTGACGCTGGCGCTGGGAGCGAGGGGAGGTGGACGATGCAGACGGCGTGGCGGGAGCAGTGGAGGCGGGCAGGTTGGAGGCGGGGTTGGTGGCAGGGAAGGCGTCACATGGCGGTACCACAGCCTCTCGAGACACCACCACAGATGGCACCATCACTCCACTCCCACCGCCACTCTTGCTCCCTGCTCCGCCACCCATGCCCTGCCCCACACCACCTTCCCCGCTGCCCTTGTCCGCGGCCACAACCCCACCCACCCTCTGCGTGGCAGCAGCTGCGGCAGCAGCGGCAGCGGCAGCGACAGCAGCGGCGGCGGCAGGAGAGACATCCGAGAGGCGCGGGGGACTGGGGTTGGTCTTTGTAGTGGCCGCAGACAGGGCAGCAGCAGGGGCAGCTGCAGTGACCGGCTTAGAGGCAGAGGCGGCAGGCAGAGAGTGTTGCTTGCTATGCTGCTTCTTGTGGTGGCGCTGCTGTTGCTTGCGGCTGTGCGGCAGTGGCAGGTGGTTGCGTGCAGCGAGAGTGACGCCCACGCCCACGCACACTCCCACTGTCACCATCGCCACCTGTGCGCCCACACCCCCTCCTCTCCCCAGCACCATGCGGAACCCGCCCCAGATGGCCCCTGCGGCGCGCTGGCAGGACGGCAGCAGCACGCGCTGCACAAGAGACCCCAGCAGCGCCGTGGGGCCGGGAGGAGTCGCGGAGGGGCGAGAGGTAGGTGCAGCCATGGCGGCGGCAGCAGACCTGCGTGGCCTGCCTGCTGCTGTTGACATGTATGGGCTTGTGTTGCTCGTCAGCCCACTGCTCCTGCCACCACCACCCGCAGCAGCGGCCGCACTGCAGCACATGCAAGCGGTGCTGCTGTCATCCCCGTGCGTGCCCTGCCAGCTCACCGACCCGCCTCCTCTCACCCCAACTCCCTCACTCCCCCACGACTGCTCCTCCCTCTCACTGCCACTCGCATCACCCCGCATGCACCCCGCACACGTGGCCCCGTGCCCAGTCCCCTCCGACCACCACCCCTCCTCTCCGCTCACCATGGAGCGCACCTGCCTCCCCGCATCACCTCCGTCACTGCCCTGCTGCATGTGCGCCAGTTTACCTCCGCGCGCCTGCCCCGGGCGCATTGCGCCCTTGCCGTGCGCCTGGTCCACCTCGCCGTCGTCGTGCGCGGGCGACGACGTGGACGACGCCGTGCCGAACTGCGCGCCGAGCAGCCGCGACGACGACATGCTCGACGACGAATCCGCCGGCCCGTGCTGCGACTGCTGCCCGCGCCGCTGCTGCTGCTGCTGCTGCTGCTCCGGAATTTGATGCTGAGAGTGCGCGCGTGCCTCCGCGCGCCTGCCCTGCTGCTGCTGCGCCACCGCTTTGGCCTGCGGGGTCGTCTGCTGTTGCGGCGGGTCGTGCGCGGGGCGGCGGGGCGCGGGCAGCGGGGTGGCGAGGGAGGCGGGCGGGTGGTTCTGCAGCTGCTGGTGGTGGAACGTGTGGTACAGCGGCGGCAGGGGGCCGGGCGCCGTGGGGTGCGTGTACGGCGGCAGACTGAGGTCCGTGCGCGGTGCTGACGTGTCGCCAATGAAGCCCAGCAGCTCTTGAACCACCTGCTTGCGGTCACCCCGCGGGGGGAGAAGGGGAAGAGGGGGGGGAAGGGGGAGAGATGGGGAAGGGAGATCGGCGCTGCGCTGACTATGATGCAAAGCACAGCCCAGAGATGCGGATGACGTGCCGCATGCGCCTCCCCCAATGCTCGCAACAGCACTCACGCCACTCCCGCCGCATCCCCGCGCGACCTTGCTTGCGTCTCGCCGCACACACCCAACTCTCCCCTCACCTGCCACTCGCGGCCCTGGTGCGCCAGCAGGTGCTGCAGCAGCTCCTGCCGCTTCGCCTCCACCGCCATCAGCGCCAACTCGCGCTCCGCCGGACTCACGTCCTGCTCCGGACGACGCGGAGAAAGGGAAAGATGAGAGGCCATGTGAGGGACGCACATTGGGCACGGCGAGGGACCGTGGGAGAGAAGAAACGCTGGCCGCGACGAGATGCGCGGGAGAGGAGGCGGAAGGCGGCGCGGAAAGATGGACTCTGAGTTTTAAAGCGCGCGGCACGGAGCGGAAAGGGAGGGCGTACCTGCAGCGATTCCAGGTGCGCCTCGAGCTCCTCCAGCGCGTTGCGAACGGCGACGAGGCTCCGCGCCTCCGCGTTCTTCTCCAGCGCCAACCCCTCGTGGCGCAGCGACGCGCCGTCATGGCGGAGATCCCCGCCGATGGCGCTCATGGGCTGCGGGCCGTCCTCCACCTCCAGTAACGGCGCGTCGCTGCACCACGCAGTACACAGCCCACCGCATCGCACACAGTTGCATCATCATCGCACATGCTCATGTATCGTACATGCTCATGTATCGTACATGAAACACTCAATCGCATGCACGCAGGACGCAGCTGCATAGACTGCACGCTCCCACGTCCCAAATCTCGGGACCAGTGAGGGAATGTCAGAAGCGACTGAAAGAGGAGACAAAGAGGCCACAGTGACATGACAGCATCGTGAAAAGGGCACGAGCGACAGGAGGAATCCTGCACGCTGCAGTGCCCCATCATTGTCGCCATATGGCGTGCAGGGGCGACGACGATCGAATATGGCGTTGCGACGTAAGAAACGGAGGCGTGAGGGAATTAGACGAGCGAGAGCAAGCAGGAAGCCGTGTATCGGCGCGGGCAGCGAGCGAGATGTGGAAGGCACCGTTACCTGCGCCGGTTATTGGCGGAGTAAAAGTCATCGCGAATAGCTCGCTCGATAGCGTTGGTTATTCCTCCATGCAGCTCCGATACGCGCTGCATGACACGCGATAAGTCACTTGATCTCGCACTTCCACCAGCCATGGTGGTTCACACTAATTCTGCCTTGCAATGCGCTGTCCTGTGGACCTCTACCGCTAGCTTCACTACAGCTTCAGACGGAACTGCTTGGGGGAGCGAAGTACAGGGGAGCTCGCGGGGGAAGCGCAGAACCTCTCGGATCCGCCATCCAGCAGTGTGGCGCTGGGGGTTGGGGGTCAAGTTGGTTTTGGCGCTCACACGACGGGCAGGTCTTCCATCCAAACCAGCATTTGCGCACTCCTGCTAAAAAACAACCGCACCTGTTACCCCCCTTAGGTAGGGCAGTGTTGCGAAACCCAGAAAAGCTCTGGCGATGGGTCACGAACGAATGAACCTCATCAACAAGGGCAGGTGCTTTCGAATGTTTTTATTGTGCAGAATGGTGTTGCCCTGGGCTCATGTTGCTTGGAGCGTCGGCATTTGACGAAACCTGCGGGGCAAATCTGACAAGGTTGAGGGCGGGAAGAGTATTTGAACGGGTGTGAATCGCTCGTTGATGGATTTGAATACGAAACAAACGTGTATGATGGGCCGACACGGGTGAGGGCGGGAAGGGAAGAAAACCGTACTATCTGTCCTTGCTGTGCTAGTGCTTGCTGGGGCCGCTTCCCCTTCCCCTCCATCAGTGCCTTGGTTGAGTTTGAGCTTCCTTTGGATCAGTGCTTGGTTGATTGAGCTCACAGCTGCTTTGTGTAGGAGTAAGCTAGTCCATCAGCTTTGATCGGGGTTGAGAAGCCAAACAGAGAGTCAGCAAATGATTATTTTGTCACAGATTAACCCATCATTAAACAGCACGCTCAACAAAATATTTTTTTGACACACTAGGGATCGGGGCAGGAGAGGAATGCTTTCTTGATCCGTTGCTGTATTTTGTACAATTAGGGAACAATAAGCTACTGTCAGCAGTCAGTTTATAGTTAATCTTTATGCCTAAGGAGAGTTAAGAGTTATATGAAGTTAGTAGTATGCTACGGTAGGTATAAGTTGCTATTGTGAAGGCTTTCTGGTCACCACCACTCCTTGCACAACGAGATGGGTTGTCAGGAAAGCAGGGACCAGTTGTGATGCCACCAACACGCCTCCCTCACTTCCACTGCTGCCACCTCCTCCATTCTTCGCACTGTTTGTAAGCCCACTCTTTAAGGCACTTTCTGAAGCTGTGCCAAAAATGCTGAACCCCGCAGTTGCACCTGCACTGGGCTCGCCTGGTAAACCAGTCGGTTCTGTCCAAGTATAGGGTCGCATCAAAGCTGGATCAAATGGGACGTTGGGGGGGATGCGGGAGATGCGGAGAGGACAGCCAAAAGACCACGCGGCTTCGTGCAGGCCGAGCACAGCGCGACACAGGCTGACGAAGTCGGACGACGCCGCAGCGAATTCGTCGCCTTCGTCGCCCAGTAGCGCTGTGGACATGCGCTCGTCTGGCAGCTCGCGGCCCCCCGCCAGCGCCGCTGCCTGCAGCCATTCGCCCAGCTCCTCCAGGCGTCGAGAGCAGAAGTGGGCGAACTTGGCTTCGCGGTTCGCGTCGAAGCTGCCTGCGCGGTCCTTTTCCTTGAGCGCCAGGAATTTGGCAAGCTTCACGGCGCAGCGCTCGTCGTTGCTGAGCAGGCGGCTGAAACCCGCGCGCACAAAGTCCTCCGCCTCGAAGTCCGTGAAGAGCACGCAGCTCGCGATGTTCAGCACGCAGTCCAGCAGCGACGCGCACTCGCTGCGATGCCGCCCCCGCCGCCGACTATGCTGGTAGTTGTGGCAGCTCTCCGCGTCGCTACCCGCCCCACTGCCCTCGTCCGCGTGGTGCGCCGATTTTCCTCCCACCATCTCCAGCACTAAATGGTCAGTTCTATAACCCTGGCGTGAAAGGCGGCGGGACACGTTCCCGCAATAGGCCTCCATGCACTCCGCCACACGATGAACCTGCGACACGAACAGCTCCAATAGCCACGCCTCGTTCGCCTGCCGAGCACCGTCCGCGCAACGCCCTCCCGCGGTAAGCCGAACACCCTCTGGCAGATCTTTCCCCACGCTTGTAGACGACCACCCGAAGTCACACAACGAAACTAGGCTCATCGCACGGGTGGCAAGGGCTGCCGGAGGCGCGTCAACGCTGCTGAGGCCGGCAGCGGCGTCGTCCATGCACGACACCTGCAGCTGCACGAGGGAGTCCGTCAGGCGACGCCGTGTGATGCATAGCTGCGACTGCACCCGCTCCAGCTCCCGGCTTAGCTCGTCCACCTGCTCCCGCAGTGCCTGGCTCTCTTCCCGCCGACTACCGCTACTGCTTCTACTGCTGCTGCTACACCGTCCGCTGGGCCTGCTGCTGTCATTGCTGCTGCCTCTGAAGCTTCCGCTGCTGCTGTTTTGCCCTGACGCCTTGCCCCTTCGTCTACTCCGTCTACGGCTCCTGCCTCTGCTCCGCTGCTCCGCAACCACGATCCCATCGACGCCCTTAACCTCTCCGCTTCGCCCTTTCCGCCCCTCCCTCTCGTCACTGCTCGTGCATCTCTCCGGCTCGTCTGCGTCCCGCACAGTGTCAGTAATGTCGCATCCGCAATGCGGGCACCGCACTGCTCCAGCTAATCCCACACGGTAAACCGCATCGGAGTCTAACGTAGGAGTCATTCTATCTATCGCAAGTGCTGCCGCTGCTGCTCGAGCAGCTAGCTTCTTGGAGAACATCGCTTGGTCCTTAATATGGGCTGTGTGCGCTCCGCCGCCGGGCAGCTCCCCATCGCCATCGTCTCTGAGTGTGCCCACAAGTCCCTCCCATTGGCTGTTCACTGCCTGAAGCTCCTCCGCATGACGCGTCACTATTTGGTTCAAAGTCTCCCTTAGCGCTTGTATTTCTAGCTCCTTCTCTTCCCGCTGCTCTACTAGTATCCGTTGTAAGTACGCTACTTCGCCTTCTAGCTTGGATCTAATGGGCTTCGAGTCCATCGTGGCCATGCCGCCCCGTTGCATGGCCTTAACGCCTTGTGTGCGGGAGAACGTAGTTTGATCCTATAAGCATTGGTTTGCCTCCGCGCATAGGCCGCGACGGTACTAGTGAAAAGCGGTCTACTACTAGACCGTTATCCTAAAGTAGCTGAGCTGTTGCAGCACGCCTGTTGCAACGAAGGCACGGCTACCATGGGCCGAACACAAACGCCAGAATGTAGTGAAGCCAGTGATGTTATTGAGGCATCAGCTCGTCAAGAAGTTCCTTGGCGCCAAATCTGGTGAGTTGCAAAAGGTGTGTGAGACGCCATTGGTCTGGTAGGAGTGGTTGGGGGGTCTGGAGTGGAGAGAGGGTTGTCTCGTGTCAACTGCTCTCTTCAGTTTCGACTTGAGAGACACAGCTGATGTGACGCACACGACATTGGAGGGAATCAAGTCAGGCAGCCGAGTCGCTCACTGTTTCAGTGAGCAGCGCGCTCCGCAATGAATTTCCCACCCACCCGCGATGTTTCTGTACTCGATAGGAGGGTAAGCGATATCAACCTATAAATAGAACCATCCACGGCCTTCGTCGTGCAGGCAATCTTGGCGACATCTGTGTTTGCGACAGACGGATAGCTCAACGGCCTCTGGCAGTGCGTATCGCACTCTGACAGCTCAGCACATTGGGCTCTCCAGGGCGTCCCCGCCGCGCTGGGGGGACCGCTGGGGGACGAGCAATCTCCACAAAGGTGCGTGCAAAGCCCAGGGTAACCTTCGGTGTGACCAGTAGCCCACTTCGCGAAAGCATAAAAGTTGTGTAACCCTTCGCTGCACACGAATTTGGCTGGGGTGGGGCACACATGACAGGACGTTTCTCTGTTTCCCAACGACAGCCGAAACAGAGGGGATTGTTACGGATTCTCTTTTGGCTCTGTGAGGCCCACCCTGGAACTAAAAACAATGCAATTGTCATTTACCTATACTACCCTTTTTGGCCCAACGTCCAATGCATTCGTTTCAAAACCTTTGCCCACGTAATTCAAGGGGCACTTCTCATCATATTGCCCAGCTCATACGTCCGCGCCACCTTCTTCCCTGCTTTCTTGGGCTTGAGGTAGAAGCCTCGAGACAGATCACAAATGAGGTGAACATACTGAGAATGGTCTCCACAATCTAGATTCGCTTATCATCGTCGAGGCGAATCCACATCTCCCAGGCTGCAAGGATAAGCAACGTAGCTTGTATAGAACGTTCAGCGTACGAAATCCTGCGTTTATTAGGAACCGAAGAGTCTCGTTCTGCATTCAGAACTCGTTGCGGCTCAGACAATGGGCTTTACTAGCACATTATAGGTTTTCTGATCTCCGGCCATCGAATCCGTCGCTCGGCAGTGGTGACTTCCTCACATTCGCAAGCATACTCCAATCTGCTCATCTTCAAGAACCCTGCACATGGCCTCGTTTTCTGCAGGGTGGCAGAGTTACAACTTCAAAGCAGGTCTCCGCAGCAGATTCGCCCGCGCGCTCGCTCAAAAGGATTTCAGCAAAGTGTCGAGACCACCAGTGAATGCTGTTCGTCCGAATGCCTCGTTTTCTGAAGGCGTCGCGACTAAAGATGTGAGGATCAACGACAACACCGGTCTGAGCGTTCGAATATTTCTGCCAGCTTGCGCCATTCAACCAGGCAAAATAAATGAATTCGGGTGGATGATGCGTCGCATGGGTACAGCGAGCGAGTGGTTTCCACCGCCCGGCGACGCCAACGAGCAGTTCTGGCAGGGTGCCAACGGCGACGCCGCCGGGGCGGGCAACGGAAACGGAGCGGCGGACGAGGAGCAGGAGGGTGCAGCGGGCAGCGGCGGGCCGTACACTGGGTACGTGCCGAATCCGACGGGCACGAACCACCAACTGCCGGTGATCGTGCAATTCCACGAGGGCGCGTTCGTGACCGGCAGCAAGGACTCCGCCTGCAACGACACCTTCTGCCGACGACTCGCACGGGTACCGCCTTCCGCCCTCACTGCTTCCTCGCTCCTCCGTGACTGTCAGTGCTGCACATGAAGGCCAGTGCGTGTGCCGCTGCCTAGATTCGGGGTAAAGCGTGCTGAGCGGAGGCCACGGGATCTGTCCGCACGCGCCAGCGAACAGACATGCCTCACGACCTAACCACGCGAATTCAAGTTTCTCATTTTCCACCCTGATCGTCTCAGTCCATGCCGTAGCCCGGATCCCTCGTCTTGCATCTCATTCGCTTCAAATCTCATTTTCTGCTTCCCCCCAACTCTCTGGCCTCGCCTCTCCGCGCGGCGGGCGCGTGCGCGCGCAGGTGTGCAACGCGATCGTGGTGGCGGTGGGGTACCGGCTAGCGCCAGAGCACAAGTGCCCGGCGGCGTACGACGATGGGTACGAGGTGCTCAAGTGGCTGTCGCGACAGGCCATCCTCGCTGACGCCGAGGCCGACGTGCGCTCCTCGCACGCGCAGGTGACCGGGGGAAGGGGTGAGAGTGTGGGTGTGTGCATGGAACGTGTGGGCTTATGGCGCGTGTCTGAAAGCCGAGGGAGGTCGATGAGAGGAAGTGGGAAGTGGCAGCTTCTGCTCACGTCAAATGCCATGACATTATCTTCACTCCTTCCCTTTTTTTTGAGAGGTATCCATCTCACTTCGCCGCCACCCCGCCCCCGTTTGTCCTCTCCCTCCCTCATGCGCGGTTGTTGACTGCCTCATGTGGGTGCACGCATGCGCGTGTGGGTGGGGGAATGTTGGGGTGTGTGCCTGCATTGTGCTCCGGCACGCCTCTCCGTGTGTGTGTGTGTGCATGCGTACGTGTGTGCAGCAGGGCGGGGAAGTGGGAGCGGGCGATGAGATGAGGGGGTTGACAACGCGGCTGGTGCAGGAGCTACCAGACCCGTGGCTCGCCGCACATGCTGATGTGCACAGGTGCGCGCCAGCATGTGCATCGACCCACCAAGCGACTCATTTCATCCGTTCTCGTGTAACCTCTCGTTTTCTCCTCAACACCACGCACACCTCTCGTTCAACGCCCGTTATTCGCCACCACATATGGATCATGCATGGCCTCGCGTCATTGCTCAGCTTCTTGTGCCTTCCACCCGTCTGCCCCCTCCTCAGGTGCATTCTCCTGGGTGTGAGTGCGGGTGCCAACGTGGCAGACCAGGTGGCACGGCGCTGTGTCACACCGCACGGGGTGAACGAGCTGCAGCCACTCGTGGTGCTCGGGCAGGTAGGAGGACCAGTGTGTGCACAGGCCAGGGACAGATGGGCTTGGTAACGCAGGCACACTCTGGGCGGATGCTGTTGCCTTCACCTCCGTGCCACACTAATGTTACCATTTCCCCCCTGCCACCTGTCCCATGTGGCGTCGTGCAGGTGCAGCTGTACCCTCTGTTTGCGGGGTCCATGCCGACGCCAAGCGAGATGAAGGCGCGAGACGCCTACTTCTTTGACAAGCCCACGTGCGAGCTGGTGTTCCGCCTCTTCCTGCCCGACGATGACTTCTCCCTGGACCACCCGGCGGTGAACCCGCTGCTGCGGGAGCACCTGCCTCCGGGCATGCCGCCGACGCTGCTGGTGGTGGCGGACCACGACATCCTCACCGACCGCGCCATCGCCTACTCTGTCTTCCTCAAAAACTTCGGCATCGACGTGCAGGTGGGCGCTGCTCCGCATGCATGACATGGGAATGTTGTTGGGGTGGGAAGGGGGGAAGGGGGGAAGAGGGGAGGTGGGGGAAGAGGGGAAGACGAAGCGGGTGGTGGGTGTGGATGTAGGGGGGAGGGGTTGTGCGGGCATCTGCGGTGTGTGTGGCCTTGTAGCAGCATGTGGGCTGATGTTCTAGTGCAAAGCTGCTTGCTGGCCATGCTTGATTCCAGCATTCAATGGTGCCCGGTGCTGCTGCTGCGGTGTGCTGTACATGTGTGTGTGATGCAGGTGAACAGCTACAAGGACGTGGTGCATGGGTTTGCAACATACGAGGGCATGGTGAACACGCCACAGGCAGAGGCATGTGCAGAGGACATAGCGATGTGGATCACCAAGCACGTCTCCACGCGCTCCGATGCTACGGAGATGTCGTACTGAAACCACTCAGCCACACTGTACCATGCCTCCCTGCTCCACATCCCTGCATCCTTCTCAACTCACACCCTCCACCCCCTTCGCCTGCCCATTGTCCTCCCAGTTCTCACCTACCCTGCAAGGCTGCATTTCTAATCTCTCCTGCTCCGCATGTTCCAATATGCACACCTACACTCACGCACTTAAGTCGTCCAACTGATTAGTATGTCAGCTTCTAGTGTTCGTCCAACTGAGTTGTGGGGCCCACCTGGTCCTGTACAGCAAGGGACACTGTGTTGCTGCCTTGTGGGCTGCCACGCCTGCACTTATACGGAAGTCGTCATGGTCATGCCATGTGTGTTGTTTGTGTTCGCTCGGTCATGTGGAAAGATCAGAAGCATCACTTCTTGCTCTAGATCCCACAGGGCGTATCGTACTGACCGATGGAGCTTTATGAGCAAAGCAACTGATGGTGAAAGGGATTGTGCTAAATGATAATGTCCGTCCACCAATCATTTGGTAGTTTGAGAATGTAGGACAGCAGGGTTTTCACAAATGTGAGAGCGGTTAGGCCCATGTCTAGTTGATCAGGATGCTGAAAGATTTTAGATACGTATAATATATAGCATCATAAGATTGTTACAAATATTGAAATTGCTTGCGCTGACAAGTGTCGAGCAGAACGACCATACTTTGAGATGAGGTGCTCTGACGTGGTCGTATTTTTGCTGTCCACATGGCATCCTCAATCCACCTGGCCACTCTTGTTCGCTCCAAAAAAATTGCTTCGCGTGCACAAGACGTCGTTCCACCGTACGATGTCATCGCTACGTCAATCACTCCGACCATCACCGTCCATACCGCACCCCCAGATCGATGCTGCCGATCGAATCCAAGGTTGGAGGTGCTGCAGGTCTGCCCGCGCGCAGTGCAGCAGAGCACGCACGGCTCAGCAGCAGCACACGGGGTGCATGCTCTCCCATCACGTCGTCCTTGTTGCTTGCTTCTCCGCTCACGCCTCCTCTCACTGTCATCCCCATTTTATCGCGTGGCGGGAATGCGCTATCTGCTTCCGTCATCAATTCCGTCACCACGATAGTCCACGGGGAGTGCGTCGACCACGCGAATGGCTGCTTCGACTATGCGATACCGTCTCTAAGTCGCGGGTCGTCTGAGTAACCCAAGGCATCTCGCCGCACTTGGAGGTGTTCGAGCTCAAGTCTAAATGATTCAGCTGGGTCTATTTGAGGAGGCTACCTGCCGCATCCCGGTCATCTCACCTGGTGTGCCAGCGCGCATACGCGGGGTCGCTGTAAATATTAGGATCCCGGCCTTCTCTCGTCTGTCGGCTTCGAGGCACGTCCTACGGAGTGGTTCAACGGCGAGGTCGCCGTTTACGTGCCCACGGCATGGGTCGTCCGGGAGTTGTTGCTGCACACGGAAGTTAACAGCCAGGGCCTTCCACCGTTCTAAGGAGGAGGCGGAGGCTAGCTTTGAGGACAGCAAGAGTCTGTTGGACGCAGCACTTAGCGGCGAGAAGCAAGCGGACCCATGTGACAGACCGTTGTCCGCCATTCCCCTTGACCGGACCGAGACCTCGCGTAGAGCAGGGAACAGTAGTCACAGACCTATCGCCCGATTTCCCAGCCACGCACATACACTGTTTCCTGCCTTCTTTCCTCTCTTCCTTACTCCCCAGCTTAGGTCATCAGTAGCGTCCGCGGTCTCCCCCAGGACGGGAACTATTACCAGCGATCAGGCCCCTTTGAACCAGTTGCATTCTGTGCCGCTCATTTTGGGATTCAAGGGCCTTGAGCCTGGTGACTCAACCAGGAGGACCGGAGAAGAGCCTTGCTCGTCGCCGAAGCTGGTTCCAGGTACTCCGGGCCCAGGCTTGTCCACGTGGACAGGAGCTGTGGGCCTTCTGTCCGTCTTATCTGGCCAGCTAACTGGGAACTTCTACCGTCTTATTGGCGCCAGTGCGTCCGTTTCCACGCCCACCGTCACCCGCTTGCCTCTCGCGCGCCCGTCGCCGCCCTCCAAGGTCAGGTTCATGGACACGGGAGCTTCTCCCCCCGCGACAGTCACGGCGGCCGATATTGGCGATGCGGACCGGCTACAGGAGTGGTTGGAGGCGCGGTTGCCGGGCGGCAAGGCGGTGCTGGAGCGGTGGGGCAGTGAGCGGGGCACGAAGCGCGTGGCGAATCTGTGGCAGGAGCTGGTTGACGGTGAGGTGTGCCTCGTGGACTCGCGCCCGCCGCTGCGCAAGGTGAGCGTGGCGAGCGTGCACGTGCGGCACGCGCGTACGGGCAAGGTGCTGCTGGAGGCGATGCAGGAGATGGGGGACGGAACGGTGCGCGCGAGGAACCGCCCGCTGTCGGAGAAGATGCGGCCCGCGGAGAACCCCCTGGACGCGTGCCGGCGCGGTATTCTCGAGGAGCTGGGCGAGGACCTCGGGGCGAGCCACCGCGTGTCGGTGCTGGCGGACACGCTGCGGCGGCAGGTGGAGGAGCGCGAGTCGTTCTCGTACCCCGGGCTGCGGTCGCAGTACGAGATTCACGTGGTGGAGGCCGTGGTGGAGGGCCTGCCGGAGGCGAGCTTCTGTACTGTGGAGAACGAGGGGCAGGCGAAGAGCAGCAGTAAGGGGCACCGGTGCGCTGCTGTCAGCGGCGAGGGGCCCTGCATGTGGGCTGGCAGTGACAGCGGCGAGCCTAGGCCCAGGCCGTGCGGGCGTGGGGCAGGAGCAGGTGCAGGGGGCATGAGCAAGGGGGCTGCAGGGCAGGGGGTGAATGGAGGGGTTTGTTCCAGTGAGGGCGAGGGGCTGGGCAGTGGAAGTGATGGTGAGCAGCGTGTGCTGGGCGTGAAGAGGCACTTCTGGGTGTGGACGGACACAAGGTGACAGCCATGCTATGTCATGCCATGCCATGCCATGCCATGCCATGCCATGCATTGTGTACAGAGTTTTCCTTTCTTTCTAGGCTGGTCTTTGTAGTCCCTCTGCCTGATAATGCTTTGTTTTGCACTACATCAATATGTACTGTAGCTGCCTCTGCTGACAGTTGTGTTTTCTGTGGATTCAAGTACGGTAAACCTGCTTCCTGCACAGTTATAGAGCCAGAGCAGAGCTAGAAGAGAGGGCAGTTATAGAGCCAGAGCAGAGCTAGAAGAGAGGGCTTTGCACTACTGTAGAAACCATGTCACTAATTACACACAACCATCTGAAAATGAATGGGGTGGTAGGTATCATTTGACGTGGTGGTCAAGCAAGGCAGGTCCACATACCACCGCACACAGGGCAGCCCTGCGACCAGCGTGCAGGCCACCACTCAGAAGCCAGGCTGCTGCCTGCACTGCCTATTCCTGCTGCCCCGCCCCCCTCCCCAGCACCATTGCTCCCCGCCCCTGCTGTTCCTGCCTGTGCGTGCACGGACTGAGGCACTGCCATGGTGGTTGTCTGCCGCCCACACCGCACACACTGCCAGGGGCGAGCAAGGGAGAGGCACACAGGGATGCATGGCAACAGAAGGCCAGCAAGGTGGAGTAATGTGGGCAGATGAGGAGAGGGAGAGGTGTAAGGTCCAGCAGCAGGGAGCGGTGGTGTGCGGTGCAGGGGCCCCATGGCTCACCTTGTACCATTGTGCAGTACCGCCCCAGCGCCATGTGCTGGCCACCACGTCCCTGCGCCCGCCCTGCAGCCCCAGGAAGCCCCCCAGCCCCGCACTGCACGCCAGCCCCACTGCCGCATCCCTCTCCGCTGCCCGCCGCTTCCGTGGCCACACTCCCACTCGCCCTGCCCCCGCCCCGCCTGCCAGCAGCGACGCCTCCCTGCCCCACACGCCCCCCTCCATGCTCCTCCCCCTCATGCCCCGCCTCCTCCTCGCTCCCTCCGCCACCCTCCACGCCCTCGCCATTCTCCTCCTCCCCATCGCACCCCATACCTCTCTCCCAACCCGCTTCCTCACCCGCCTGTCCTCTCTCCACCCATCCTCTCGCTCGCTCCCTGCCCTCTCGTCCCCACCCCCCTCGCCCGCACGACCCTGCACCCTCCTCCGCTTGCCATGTCTGCTATACCCAGAGGGACTCGCTCCCCTCTTGCCATGCGCCCCTGCACCATCCCCATGCACCCTCCACTCTCCTCCCCTCTCCCTCCACCCCTCCTCCTCCTCATCCCCCTCTTCTCCCTCGTCGTCCTCCTCCTCCCCCTCCCACATGTCGTCCTCCCCCTCCTCTCCCCCCTCATCCTCATCATCCTCCCACAAGTCCCTCTCGCCGCCTGCCAGCTGAGTGCAGGGCGGCACGGAGGCCCAGGGGGGCGGCAGGGAGGGGCGGGGGAGGGTGTCCTCGGCGGGCGCATGCAGCTCCAGCTCGCGCATCAGCAGCGCCGCTGCATCCGCTCCCCGTGGCCGCGGCAACGACTGGTGCAGAGGGGGCGACAGGGGGTGGGGAGGGGTGGGGGGGATGAGGGGAGAGACGGTGGGTGTGGGTGGGGAAAGGTGTCTAGAAAGCGATGGTGAAGTGCAGAGAGAGCAAGCAGTGAGAAAGTGGATAGCAGGGAGTCGTGGGTGACAAGGATTGGCGTGTGGGGGGGGAGAAGGCCCGGAGGCGAGGGCAGTGTGAGAGAGAGCATGCAAAAGCAGGAGAGCATGGGAGGAGGAGGGAGGACGTGCACCTGCATCTGCGGAGAGAGCCAGGCCTCTATGGCCTCAGGAGGCACGGAGATAGAGCCCTGTGGGTAATGCAGCCGCGCCACCATGCCACTCCCACTGCTGCCTCCCCCCCCTCCACTGCCTCCCGCCGCCCCCCCACCGCTGCTGCCTGCTGTGGCTGCAGCTGTGCCAGGTGTGGGAGCAGCGGGCACGTGGGTGGGCGGCATGGTGGCGGGCAGTGGTGCTGTCTTCTTGCAGAGCTCCGAGCACACCACAAACAGTGCCTTCACCTGCTCACACACACAAGGAGGAGGAGGAGAGAGATGGGGGGAAGGAGCAGCATTGACGCATTTCCCACATGCTCACCTCATTCCAACACACCTTGTAATGCTCCTTGCAGCATCCTCTTCACCCTTACACCCATCCACTCCACCCCACCTGTTGCTCTGACTCTCCCCTTCCTCCCTGCGCACTCACCTCCTCCGGGGTGTACCCCAGCCCGCCATTGCCATGCCCCAGCCGCACGTGCCGGTCCTCCATCGACCGCCCCAGCCCTGCCCGCATGCCCCCCCCTGCGCCCTCCGCGCCCCCTCCCACCCCCACGCCCATCCCTCCGGCAGCGCCGGCAGCGGCGCCGGCCTTAGAGGCGAAGGGGGGCGGGCTGCGGCGGCGGAAGACAAGGCAGAAGAACATGAGCTGGCACAGGCGGTGCAGGAAATGTGGGTCCGCTAGCAACCGCACTGCTGGCAGCCCCGAGAAGGCCGAGGGGGACGCCGACGGCAGGTGAGGCGCCGCTGCAGGGGGGTGTGCAGCACCTGCTGCTGGGGCGCCCGCTGATGCTCCTGCTGATGCTCCTGCTGATGCAGATGTTGCTGCGCCGGCACTACCAGCACTGGCAGCGGCAGCAGCGGATCCAGAAGCGGTAGCTGCAGTGGGTGCTGTGGCAGGTGCGGCAGTTGGTGGCGCAGCAGCGGGCGGGGGGGCGGGGGCAGAGGAGGCGGAGGCGTGTGCGTGGGCGGTGAGGGTCTTGAAGAATGAGAAGTAGCGGCGCAGGCGCGTGAGGAAGTGCGATACCAGGTCCAACACCGAATCCACGTACGCCTGCATGGGGAGAGGAGGGCAGGCGAGGCGAGGAGAGGGCCATGGGCGAGGGTTGCTGATTGGTGGAACACATGAATGTGCATGTGGGTCAGGAGGTCGGGGATGTGGAAAGCACATGGCGCCACACAGAGCATGGCATGAGACGGCATGGCAAGAGTGTGACGAGGTGAGAGCCTTACATGGATGGTGGGGATGAGCGCAGGGTCGACGGACATGGCATCGTTGCCGAGCTGGGAGAAGGTCTCAGCGGACGCCGTCCAGGGCGAGGGGATGAGCGTGGCGGGGTTCACGAGCGCCGACTCTATGGCGCCCCCCAGCACCTCCAGCAGCACGCGCGCCTGCACGTCCAGCATCACTGCCCGCACGTCCGCTCCCCCCACGCCCTCCAACACGCGGCACTTGAGACGGTCCAGCTCCTGGTGGGTGCAGTTGGGAGGCATGCATGTGGTGATGGCGCAGGGAAAAGGGGAAGGCGGGGTTTGCGTGAGGGTGGGTTGATGGGACGGGGTGCACGGGTGATGGTGGCTCAATGGACGAGGGATGGAAACTGAGGATGCGAAATAGATAGCAGCACAAGGAGATAACGAGGCAAGGATGGAAAGGGAGAGGGTGAAAGATGTGGGGAAGTGTGGTGGGGGCGTGGAGGGCGGGAGAGGGGGGGTGCTGACAGTGAAGTAGTGCAGGCGCAGCGAGGCATCGGGCAGTGCGTGGAAGTCCGCGTCCAGATGGGCCAGCAGCGACGTGCTGCGCACTGCACCACACCACACCGCACCGCACAGCACAGCACAGCACAGCACAGCATATGTGAAGGAACGGGACGGGCACATGGTGAGACAAGCATTTGGGCAGAGACATGTGGCGATCATGGCAAGCAGCTTGGTGGTGAATTGAATAGCCCACCTGGCGATTGCGGTGCGCCTGCAGTGGCAGAGGCGGCAGCATCCCACCACGACACGCCACTCACCCACGCCCACTGCACTCTGATAGGCTCACACGGCAATGGGAAGGCACGCAGCGAGGGAGAGGGATTGGGAACGGTGCAGAGGAGCTACAGCATGCAGCAACACACGCACATAGGCATCCCTGCCTCACCTGTCAGCCACATGTCGCTCCCATGATGCAACCCCCTCTCGCCCCTCCCTCCCTGCCTTCCTCTCCTTCGCCACACCCTCCCCTCCCACTTGTCCGTCCGCTGCCCCATTCTCCCCCATGGCATCTGCGCGACTGGCCTCCACCGCCACACCAGCAGGTGGCACCTGCTGTGAGGGCGCACGAGTGTCAGTGGCAGGGAGGGCAGCAATGGGCGCGAGGGGCACGTGGGGCACCTGGGATATGCGCACTGACACGTGGTGCTGCTGCAGGGGGATGGTCCACGCCGTGGCGATGCAGCACGCCGAGGGAGAGAAGGCGAGCGGGGGAGGCGTGGAGAGCGGGAGGGGGGAGTGCGGTGGGGGGTGCACAACGGCGAGCAGGTGGAGGGAGGGGTTGGCGAGGAGAATGATGGCGGAGCAGGGCACGTGAGAGGAGGAGGGCATGGAGGGGGGGAACGTGGAGGGTAAGGTGGGAGGTGGAAGAGGGTCGTTAGGCGAGGCAGTGATGTGTGCATGGCCAGTAGCACCGGTGACAGCAGCGGGTGCAGCGGCATCATGCGAGGCAGCAGCACCATCAATTGAAACGCCATCAACCGCAGCACTAGTGCCATCTACATGCTGCTGCATTTGAGGTGTGAACGCGCTGTGCCAGCTCACTGCGAGCTCGGCGCCTGTGGGAGAGAGCTGGAGAGCAATGGCAGGCATGGCGTGAGAGGGCGTGGGGGCTGGAACAAGGGCAGGCGAGGCGGCAGGCAGCGCAGTAGTGACTGGGGACGCCGATGATGAGGGTGTGGGGGCGGCAGCAGCAGTGCTCCCTGTGGGTGCCGCATAGGCAGGCACCCTGGCAGGGCGGTGAGGGGCGGCGGGCAGCAGGGCAAGGTCGGGGGAGGAGGAGGCGAGGTGCCAGGTGAAGGTCTGGGGGCAGGGAATGGCGGAGTGCGGTGCAGGTGCGGCGTGGGCGGCAGCTAGGGCGTCGAAGATGGGGTGCACTGGGGGAGGCGCTGACTGCTGGCGCAGGTGCCAGCGCTGCACAGTGAGAGAGAGCGTGCAGAGCGCAGAGGGAGGCGTGCTGGTGGGCGCTGCATGGACTGATGCCCGTGCATGCAGCGACGAGCCGTGCACTTGCTTGGCTGCACCCGTACCGGAAGGGGTGAGGCAGGGAAAGCGGTGGGGGTTGATGAGTGAGGGAGTGTGGGTTGAGAGAGGCTGTGCATGGAGGGGTTGTGGCGGCATGAATAGAGTGAGTGAGTCAGGCAGGCAGTGCGGACACGAGAGGAACGATGGCAGCAGGGCAGTTGGGTGAGGGAGAGCAGGGTGAAGAGTGAGGAGAAGGGAAGCACTCACCAACGCCCACTGCCACAATCACCGTTGCCACACAGTCCCCTTCCTCCTTGCCGCCTCCCCCATTGTTATCCACCAACACTGCCAACACCTCCCTCCTCTCTCTCCCACTCTCCTCCCCTCCACCACTCTCCCCAACTGCCATTAACCCCTTCCCCCCCACTCCCAGTTCCGCCACCAACCTGCCCTCCAGCCACACCCCTCCCCCGTCCCTCTCCCCATCCCCCATCCCTTTCCCCCCCAATCCCCCGGCCTGCGCCCCCCTGAGCAGCA